>JXTB01000244.1:64039-100714 GCA_002914805.1 Parasponia andersonii | reverse complement strand
ATGTGTATATATATAGCCGATTTGCAAGTTGCAAAAACTTCATTATAACAACTATTGATAATGAAATACTGCTTTATGCCTTTATCTTCTTCTTAACTAAATTTCATTTCCAAATTATTAAAGTATACGTCTGTATGTCTACCCTCCTCATGCGTAAAAAGTTATTTCTTTATCTTCCTGATTGGATAGCCAAACATAAAAAGAAAGATTTGAAGCCGAAATCTACGTAAATCTAAAGTCATATATACGTACTCTTTTTATGAGCAGGAAAAGAAGTTGGAATAAGCATAGTGATGGGCCGTACTAGTGTCGTTCGAATAGTACCTTTAATTTCTTCTCGTCATTGTTTCTAGCATTCTTTGATCGAAGACTTGTCATATTTATTCGTTGATTATCTTTTTGTTGTACAGTTTTAGTCGGTTCAGTCCTCTTTATTTTATACGTCAGTCTTTCTAGAGAGTTCTGTGATGGATCTTTGGGATAGAGCTCAACTTTATTCGTTCAGTCCGCAACTTCAAATTTTTTGAAAAGTTGGTTTGGTCTTTATTTTTTAGATTATATGACATCTTTAGAATTTGACAATTTTTGAAGATAAAAAACCTTATATATCTTTAGTATTTGTTCTTTTATAGCGTTTTATTAGAGAGGTTGAGTCTCTGGTTTCTAGCTTTTTATCTAATTCTATGATTGATCTCTTAATTTTACGAGAGCTCTGGGTCAAAGGTAAGTCTCAAAAGACACCAATCATTATTGAAGCTATATGGAGTCCTCTTCCTCTGTCCTGGATCAAGATCAACAGTGACGATTCTGCTTATGACTCATTGGGTCTTTCTGGGTATTCAGGTATTTCAGACTTATAAAGGGTTTGTTCGAAGATATTTCTCTACTCTTTTAGGAATTGAATATACTTTTGAAGCAGAATTGACAGCGGCGATTTATGCGATTGATTTCGCTTGGAAATATGGATGGAAACATCTCTGATTAGAGAATGATTCAATCTATGTCGTTTCTTTTCTTTTGGCTTATTCCCTTAAAGTTCCATTCCGTTGGCGATCAGGTTAGTTTAGAGCATTGAGGTATATTGTTAATATAGATTTTGTGGTCACTCATCTATCGCAAGAGTAATCGTATAGCTGATTCTTTAGTTTCTTGTGCTCCTTCTTTTGTTTGTCCCACTTGATGGTAGTTCGCTCTATCTTTTATTTCATCTTTTGTTTACGGCGATTGTATTGCGAAGCCTAATTATTAGTTTTGCTGATTTTATTTCTTTCAATTTCTTTGTCTTGAGAGGTCTGATTTATACCTTATCTGATTCAGTGTATCTTCTTTTCTTTTTCTTTTTTGCTCTTTCATGTTTTATCCCCACAAAAAAAAATTCCTTAGGCCGTAATCAATACTTTTCATATTCAAGTGTACTATATATCTATATATATATATACAAGTAGCACTTGAGACAATGGAAAACGGAAATAATTAATCAAGATGACTTAATTAGCAGTTATAATGTACAAAGAGTAGCTTAACACATTACGAAATTTTGTTGTCAAAAAATGTCCTGAATGATGTGCACGACATCAGTGTTTTAACATTGGTTAACATTCATTTTAAAATAATAAGAATAATAATTTAAAAATCTCACTTTTTTTCCCCTTCAACTCGAGCATGATTAATCAAGTATATATAGTTACCTAATAAGTCACCATATACATCGAATTGTAAAAATTTCAAAAACATTATCAAGGTGTTAAGGATTTTATTTACTTCGATTTATATATTTCTAATTGAACGATTCTACGAATTAATAACTATCATTAGGCAAACCTAGTAGCTAGCTAGGAAGAATCAATATTGGAAATTAATTAAATCCGCATGTTATAGTGTTGAATATACGTTATTTAATAATGGATGTATACTGCTTTCTTAGCTTGGTAAAGCAGAAGTTGATCATGATGAAATGAAATTAGTACATTTCTAAAACTGCATGCAAGTACAATATATATAACAGCAATATATTGCACGTACGAACGTAGTAGGTATCAGCTAGTCAAAGAAATATAAAGACAGACAAATTTAATTAAAAGCCTCAAATGAGGGAGTTATTTTTAAGGACTTCCAAATCCACAGTTTAAAAACTAGCTTAGTTAGCAAACAGCACAAACAGATTGAAGATTATATAGCATCATGAGCAATCAGCCTTATATTTTTTCAGCAGATTGACTGCTCATGATATTATATCGTTCCCAATGAAACTCTCTCTATGCTGCCGCTATTAGACCCGACTTCTTTCGAGCTTTCCTTCGTTAATTTATCAGAAACCGCCACCAGTTCCTCCACCAAGAGCCGGAGCCCAATAATCTGCCCCATTGTCGCTACCAACTTGCAGTGTGCATGAAACAGGCACCAAACACAGCCCTCTACTCCTCAGGTCCTTCTTTGGCTCCTCGAGGGAATCCTATATATGTATAGCATATAATATATGTTTTAATTAACCAACAAAAATTGCAATTAAACATTTAAGTTCCAAAAAAGAAAAAATAAAAAAAATCATGTAAATCTGAAATTCATGTAGTTACAAACCTGCTGATCAGGAGCTCCTTTCCTCTTCATGCAGTTGTCATTCAGAAGCTGAAAGTAACATTACAAAGCACATTTAACATATGTTTGTTGGACATTTTTCCTTTATTGAAAACTTTATACTTTATAATTTACATTGATGATCTTTAGAGATTAGAATCTTTAAAGCTGCTTGCATTAGGCTTTAAACAATTTGATTTTAACTAAAGATCGATCAAAATTAGTCAGCTCTAAACACTTTTTGAAAAGACTATACATATATCTTCTAGTTCCCCTAGAGACCTCTTCAGGGAAACAAATTAATGGATCCAATAAAAAGCATACCTGACCAGGGTCTTCAGGGAACATGCAATTCCTCTCCCCATGAACCTAACGCAATCATTAATTAATTAATGCCTAATTATTAACCATAATGGTACTTGTTCTTTTTTTAGAGAGAGAGAGATTCTTGCTTTGGGAAGAGAGAATTAATAAATAAGGTTTCTTTAGTTTTCTTACAGACTGTTGCTGTCGCATGTTTCCAGATCCACTGCCCAAGTAAGGTAAGCTGAGAGCCTGTAATATTAATAGTGAAAGGAAAAGAGGAGAGGAAATTTTTTTTAATTTTTAGATTTTTCAATAAGTTAAAAAGGAATATATTGTCAGAGAATTATATTGGGAACTAGTTTATCAGAGTGGTGCCATCACCAATCTCATATGCATAGCTGTTAGCAAAAAAAATTAAGAAAAGAGAATTGAGAAACATCACCTCAATTTGACTCTGAAGGAATCTGATGTACCCAATAGCTTCTAACAAGACGGAGGCTGTGTCAGTCTGCAAAAAGAAGAAAAGAAAAAATAATTAAAAAAAAAAACCAAAAAAACAGACACAAAACTCCAAAGTCACATTTAGATGTCCTCTTTAATGCCTAAAGGGAAAACCAAAAACCCTTTCAGCAGAAAAAGGATTAAAAAAGAAAACAAAAAAGTTAAACTTAAACGAATTAAAGAAATGTGGAATCTTTAATGTGGAAAGAAGTTCCTTTTAAGGGTTACTTCTAGCTCATACAAGAGTAAAGTACCAGTTGTAAATTGTCAATTTTATGTTCCAATCTGTTTAAGTTGTAAAAATCTAATCTATACGAGGGCTTTCCAAATTTTGTTACCTTTCCAAATGGGGAAACTAGCTGGTGAAGAGAAGTAATTCTGTCACCTAATTTCTCCTTCCTCACCTATAATATTAATACAATATCAGAAAATATTAAATAAAGAAAATAAATAAATAAGAGGTGTGGAAATATCGGAGTTTTCATGTACCATGTGGATAAAAAAGAATTATTCCAATTGAAAAATGGACAAACAAAGAAAGACAACAATCTCCACAACATATATGTCCGTGTTGTTACATATATTTTTAGGCGCGTGAGCGCGTGAGGGAGAAAGAAGGGAATGAAAGAATAATTGATCGTGAGAGTGGTGGACAGATGAGGCTAGCCTTCATGGGTTTCCGCTCACTACCTTGAAAGTATTTTGGGCTGAAGAAGGTTGAACCCTAGCTTTCTTGAGTGGCGCTCCGCCAGTTGCAGTGCTGTTACACTTTAGTGAAAACAAAAGAAAATAAAAAAATGATGATAATATTTTGCTAAGTTAATTTAGTTCTATCTAATATCTTAGCTAGAGAGGGGAAAAAGAAAGATAAGATCATTTTTCAAATGTATTTTCATATACAGAGTAAGGTGCTTAGAAACTACTTTTATTAATTGATCAATATCCCACTAGCCACTTCAAAAGCTAAAAGTACTAGTAAGTATAATTGAGTTATCACCTAAAATATAGGCATTTAATCCGGTTAGTTGACTTCTATGACCTGATCATATTTATATGCAGAGATGAACTCAAAAGCTTCTCTTTTTTCTCTCTCAGATATTAGTGCTCTTGAAAAAGGTTATCAAGTTCTAGAAACCCTATAGATTAATTAAAATGGACAGTAAGAGTATATAAACATTTGTTCAAAAAATGATTAAGTGATCCAATTAATAAAAGAAAAATTACCTCAGAGGATCGATCCGAAAGTAGTGGTGGGTGGGTGGTGGTGTGATGATCAGCCTTGCTAATATTAGAGAAATCCAACATGTTACTGCTGAAACTTGTCACACATGATGATTTGGGAGACGAATTACTATTATTGGCCATCATTATTTGGTGCTGATGAGATAACCAAGCACCACAACCACCACCACCAGGTTTGGCCTGAAACTCTTGGCTCCCATGACCGTACACATAGGCGGCCGAGTTCTCTTGCTTCACATGATCTACCATATGTACAGAAGCATTAGAGGCTTGAGTAGTGCTACTCAACATCTGTTGATGGTAATGAGGATGATGATCTTCCCAATTCTCCAACTTCTTCACTTGAAAATGGCTCATCATATTATTAGCCTTTTCTTCTTCACCCACAGCCAATCCACCCCTAGTAAATTCATTTGAAGTAAATCACACATGCATAGAGACACAAAGAAAAAGAATACAAAAGAAATATACAATATCAAAGACTGTACATCGTATTAAGAAATGACTCCAAATTTAATTTGTTCTAACATAATAAAGGAGAGAAAATATGATATTCAGCAGGTTTCATATATTGTAACACACGTATAAAAGAAGTTATTATATCCATGAATCAAAACCTAGCTAGACATATCTCATGCAGGCATATATATATATATATATATGTGGGGGAGAGAGAGAGAAAGAAAGAGAGAAATAGAGAGATTACAGGAGGAG
This sequence comes from Parasponia andersonii, assembly GCA_002914805.1. Classification (NCBI taxonomy): domain Eukaryota; kingdom Viridiplantae; phylum Streptophyta; class Magnoliopsida; order Rosales; family Cannabaceae; genus Trema; species Trema andersonii. The sequence continues at coordinate 95,377 of JXTB01000244.1, read as the reverse complement.
CTGGCTCCAAGACTCAGGAAGCTGGTCCTGGTTATTGTCATGCGCCCAAGAAGGGATATTAGGAAGCTCATGATGAGAAGAATTAGCAGAAGAAGAAGACGAAGAATTAGAAGTAGTAGTAGTAGTTGTAGTAGCGGTGGTTGTAGTAGTAGTGGTGGGAATAAATTGAGGGTACAAGAAGCTAGGAGAAGGTAGTACTGGCTGAGTTGGTGGCCTCATGGCGTTGATGTTCCACCAGTTAGGGTTTCCGGCCGCCATCATTTGTTGCACCGGCGAGCTTTGCAAGACACCAGCTCTATTCATAATAATAATCCTTAAATTCAATCGAATTCAAAAATTTCTGATCACCTCTCAACCAATAGCTAGTAGTACTATCAACACTAACTTAAATTCTACAACTACTATAAGCTAGCTAGCTCTTTTTAATTTTTCTTCTCTCTCTCTCTCTTTCTTTTTTTCTTTTTTTCCCACTTTCCCTTTTCTTTTCTTTCCTCTTGGCTTTGCAGTTCCTAACAAAACGACTCTTTGTAGAAATTTTGAGAGGTCTTCTTACACTGGATTTAGTAAGAGGTGTAGGGTGGGGTTGAGGAAAGAAAAGAGATAATTTTTGAATTAATCATGGAGTTTTGAGAACCTTTGTCTCTTTGTTCTCCTCTCTCTCTCTCCTTTCTTTATTGGCTTTGCTTTTGTTTTTCTTTTTTCTTCTTTCTCTTTTTTTTTTTTTAATTTTTTTTGTTTAATTATTTTTTCTTCTTTTCTTTTTCTTTCTTGCTTTTTCCTCCCTGATAGCTTTTGCTTTATCACAAAGTGGGACAGAAAAAGGTGGTAGCAGTTCCAATTAATTAAGAAAACAAAAATTATATATGGGTCTTGCTAGAGGGACAGCTGAGTGTACGAAATTCTGCTACTTTTCAAGGCATGTGCCATGCTGGTGATGATGACGTTAAGTAATCCCAATCTCTCTCTCTCTCTCTAACAGTATGTGTATATGTATATATCGAATTCGAATATTAATTTCCTCTTAAATAAAAAATACTAAACCTAATTGATCTCCTAAATATAAAGATATTTGAACTATTGCTGGTTTAGCCATATCTATTAACAATTTATGTGACATGATGAGAAAGGTCATGTGTCTACTTTTTAGAGGGCTAAAATTTAATTATAGCATGTGTAACATTTCTATAATACCGTGGGATTGCATATTCTGAATTTCTTATCATCATCATGCATGGACAACACTGTGTTTCTTTAAAGGGATGTCTCTAAAAATTAAATTTAGTAATTAAGTTATGAAGTATACAATCGTATTTATTCTACTCTAATCAATTATGAAAATAGTACTGGCTACAGTTCCTATTTACAAATTAATGGATACTTTGTTATTTATATATAAAGTATTTCAATGTATGTATAGTTATTAATTTGTATTAAAGGCTGGAACTAGTGGTGTGCGATAGGGCTTTTTTGTTTTTTTTTTTGGAGTTGAGTGGTATAAGGGAGGTTGGTTATAATCATAGAATAACCACCTGACCGTTAGTATTGGATTAGCATTGTCAGTATCCATTTGTGCATATACTGTTAAACGTGTATGATGTACACATGAAAATCAGTAACCATGAATCATGCGTAATTTTCTAGCCTCTTATCATTATTCCATTATTATTATCATAACAAATTTTGAGAGGATAAAATTAATTGAAAATTAGTGAATATTACCCTGCAAACTAAATTACTATGAAACTTGCCTACGGAGACTAACTAGCGGAGACTAGCAAGATAAGAGTGGATGGGGATTGGGTATAAATTTAACATTCAATTATTTTATATTTAACATTATTTTATTCTATTAAATTATTTTATATTTATCATTAAATTATTTTTATTAATTAAATTATTTATTAAACCATTTTTCATTTAACATTATTTTATTTTATTATTTTTAAAATTATTTTATTAATTAAATTATTTATCATTATTTTATTTTATTATTTTTACAAATTATTTTACATTTAGCATTATTTTATTTTATTTTATTATTTCATTAAATTATTATTTTATAAATTATTTTGTGTATAGAATTATTTTATTTTTTTTTACTTTATTTTAAATTATTATTTTATTAAATTTGTTTGCATAGAGTACTATTTTATTTTATTTTATTATTTTTAAATTATTTTCATTAATTAAATTGTTATTTCATTAAATTTTGTTACATTTAGCATTATTTTACTTTATTAAATTATTTTTGATTAATTAAAATATTATTTTATTAAATTATTTTACATTTAGCATTATTTTACTTTATTAAATTATTTTTTATTAATTAAAGTATTATTATATTAAATTATTTTATGTTTAGTATTATTTTATTTATTTTATTATTTCATTAAATTATTTTATTAATTAAATTATTATTTTGTTAAATTATTTTATATTTAGCATTATTTTACTTTATTTTATTATGTTATTTTTTTTATTAATTAAATCGTATTTCATTTCACCATATTTCATTCCAAAAAAAGTTTTTCTTAATCTAATCAAATAATGAAATTTAGTCATTTTAAAATTATTTTCATTTCGTTCTATTTCATTACCAACCAAACATGACGTTAACGGAGACTCTAACTGTAAATACATTAATGAATCATTGTTATACCATAACCTCTATACATATATATAAAAATGCAAAACCACCGAACAAATAAGTACTTCCCAAGTATTCAGTATTAATCAGATCAATAAGAAGACATATTTACAAGATGAAACGCATATAACTCCTTATGTTATCTTTCTTTATTACGTACAAGTATATGAATATGAATATGGTAAGAGATGACTAGGATACTCATATTCTCTCGTCTTTCTCCGTAATGGAAAACTTGCAATAGACCATATAGTATGACATACGAATTGTGCATTTTTACGTACAATTTGTGATGATCTAGTAGTTCATTCGCATTCTTACTTACGAGATCACATAAGAATAATCCTTAAATTAATAACCTTCTCTACTTTCCTGCATAATTACATACAAATATATTAAAAATCAATATATCCACATATTGTACTAACTCATACAAATCACTTTATTAGGTTAATTAAAGGAATTAAGGAATGATTGTATTAATTGTACTACAGAATTAGATAGCTGTTTTGTGCCTAGATCGGGCCAAAAAGTAGCCAATACACGAGCTACAAAAATTTAGTTCAAGTCTTGTAGATGACTTAAATTGTTTAAAGGATATTATTGATTGTGTAAATCGTATTGCTCATTTTGTTGCAAAAAAAAATTATAGTAATTAATAACAGTTTCCATCTTTTCCTTGAAGAAAATTATACCCATTAATATATAGTACTACTGCCCACGAAAAAAAAAAAATCGACCAATGAGAGTTAATTATGTTTGCTAATGACGACAACCGTAATCATAAGGTTGATAATAAATTTTTTCTTACTTTGTGATTGTTTAAGATTAATTATCGGTTAATTTGGTCGAATTATGACCAATACAAATGTATATATTTCCATTCTAATTGGAATATTGGCCTTATCTGCTTGTAAGTTTTGCGGTCTATCTTTTTCAAATATTTATCTAAATTAACTATTCTCATTGTAAACTGGCCGTCAATTAATTATTAAAAATGTGGTAAATGTCAGAATGGATTGCTCGTGAGATTACAGGCCAATTAAGCTAAAACAGATGATATGACCGACATATTACACTCTCGAGGGGTCAAAATCTAGGATTTGGTTTCGTCCAGAAAAAATATATATATAGGGTTTGGAGATCCCTAACCTCAGGTCTCTAAGAGAATGATTACAATTTCCTAGAATTTTAGTATTAATTATTGTGACCATTATATATTATATAATACATTACTGTAAGTTGGGGCGCCCCCACTTTTTATAGTATAAAATGAAACTTTTCTTATTTTTATTTTTATGAATTTAGAGCCCCTTATAAATTGGCACCAGAAATTCAAAGTAGAAGGGGGTAAAAAGAGAGAGTATAGATTTTTATATCAATAATTTATAATTCTAGGTCCACCTACCGGCTGCTTACGAATAAAAACAATACAATGTTACAAATATAATAATTGACTTACCATGCATCAAAGGAAAGGAAAAGACTAAAATGGGGTAATTTACACCAAGCGTCTACTAAATTCTTGGGATTAAAAATGACACTCACCATTAATGTTTCTAAAATTAAATGTTATATATGTAAAATAATTTAAATATTTTATTTTTTCAATAAATTTTAAATTATTTTAACTATTATTATTAGTCTCGATCCTAACCCCGATAATGGTAGTGCATCCGCTCAACTAGAGTCGAAAAATTTCGATCATAGTCGAACTTGTTCGGCGACCTCTCATAGTTGTTCCGATTGTTTTTTGACTGATGGTCAGAAAATTTCGTTCTCAGTCGAAAATTTTGATTGGGTCGAACCACCATTCGACCATGATCGAATAATTCGACTAAAGTCGAAGCTACTGGTCAAAAATTTTTGACCGACGTTCGACTGTAGTCCAATAATTTTGACTCCAATCGAACATGGTCGGTCGCCTTTGTCACTTTTGATTTTTTCGACTTGGTCGAAAATTTTCGACTAGAATCGAGTCAAGGTTTAATTTTGAAATTCTGAAATATTCACATGGTAATAAAAGTCATATTTTTGTAAATGGTTTAAAGATTATCTTTTTTTTTTCATCACATGTATCAAAAGATGGTTAAAATTGATAATTCCCCGTAAGTATTCAAAGGGCAAAATTATGTTATTTTCGTGCCTTGTCGATCAACAAACGAAAATAATAAAAACAAATAAAATTACGAAGATAAATTTTTTTATTTTAAGACCAAAAAATATCATTTTTTATAAGTAACTCCAGTACGATAATCAGCAACTTGAGACAAATCAAATTGCTTTTATTGATACTATGACGAATTTTTTGTAAAAATATCCTAACTAATATCTTCCTTTTATACTCTGGCACTAATTTAGATCAATTAATTTTCTAAAATAATTTAATGAATTTATTATCGGATTAGTTGTTAAATGGTTTATTTTTAATTTTTTAAATGATTTGGTAAATTAATTATTCTAAATTAGTGTTAATGTATAAATTTATAACAAATTTTAAAACTAAAAATCAATATTGATAATTGTAAAAATCCGGATTTTTAGGAGGGTAATTTGGACAATTTACCAATTTTCCGGATATAATATAGTGGAGATTAATTTGCAAAAATTTTGTGTAGATGAACTAAATTGCAAATTTTGGAGACTAGATTGATAGTGATTTGAAATTTTGGGACTTATGTGCAATTTTTAAAAAATTGCACAGCCCATTCAAAACAGGCCATGTGGCCTGTTCACTGATTTCTCTTCTCTCTCTTCCTCCCTTATCTCTCTCTCTCTCTCTCTCTCTCTCTCTGTGTTTTTCAGCCACCGACGCCCGACCGCCGTAGGGACTGCTCCGGCCACCGTCCGCCCGTGCCACCGACTGGTGAAGGATTATCATGCCGCGCCGAAGCTCGGCTGCCCCTCGCCAGCCACCGCCATCGCCTAGTTTGCTAGAAAACCTCCATCGAAGCCGTTGGAGCCGTTTCGGTTTTTTCGTCGCCGGCGAAGATTCCGGCTACCATTCGACCTCTAACCGGTCCCGTTGGATTCGTTTCGTCTTAAGGATCATCAATGTATATATATCTCAACCCTAATTTGTCGGATTGAAAGTTGCCATTTTTAGGCATTTCGATTTTATGGTTGTTGTTTTTTATCTGGCCGTTGGATTGTATTTTTGACCACATTTTTGGAATGTACTCGGAAAATGGAAAAGTTTGATATAAATATTATGTTGATTGGTGATCGGCACAAAAATCGAGATCAGACAGTCGAGATTTTGTCTCGTTTTGCATACCACTGATCCGATGTGGGCCTAGACTAGAATTGGATAAATTATATATCTAACCTAACTATTTTGGGTGCTAGGAATTCCGTGAAGAGATCCGTTTGCGAAATTGAAGCTCTGGTGAGAATTTGACTTTTCGCAAGAGGACGATCGAGGGCTTGGAATTGGTTCCCGACCCTCCGAGCGATCGTCAGCGACACCTTGAGGACTCAATAGCGTGGTATCGCTATTCCGGTGAGGTAGGGATTTAGTTACCTTCATTTTATACCATTTTTGAGTTAAAACGTATTTTCTGCAACATATAAGGACAAGTATATTTTTAATGATTTGAATTATATGTGATAGAATCTAGTTGTACAATATATATTGTACTGCTCTGGGAATTTGCTGTGTGCAGGTTATTTTGGGTATATAAAAAATAGGGTCGTTATGCTGCCCGTTTTTCTATAAAACCCTATTATGCATGTTTTATTGGAAAACCAGAGTACAATAGTTTTTACACTTCAGTTCTGTATTGCACGTGTCATAGGATCATACATGAGCACTGTGTTAGCATCGTGGGTTTTACAATGTAGCACTGTGTGCCCCACCGTCGGTGAAAGTCCGTAAACTCGCGCGGGGTTTGTTCTTTTGATTACCTCCCCATTTGGCAGGCGTAGGTAATTCGATTGCCCCTCCAGGTTTGGTAGGTGACACACGAGTGTCCCCTCCGGGTATGGGCTTAGGTGTCAGGCAGGCTGTTAGGCATACTTTGTGTCATTAGCCTGGGTTTCCACAGATGAGAGGATGAGAGCTCATGGGTATGGGTTGATTTGTATCATGTGCATATGGATTGATGGTTTTGATTACACTGTCTTATATATATGGGTTCCTGGTTTGGATTATATATATATATATATATATATATATATATATATGTGTGTATGTTTTGGATTTGAACTAACTATGCAGGACTTTTCCATCACTGAACAGTTTTTCTTCGAGGTAACTATTTTCCTTCTGGGCATTTTATACTTACCCCCTACTTTCTTCCTCAGGTGATGTCTAGTGCGATCTCGGTGATCAAGAGGAGTAAGAGGTCATCTGGATTGCAGTTCATCTCTTGGTAATGCTAGGAGTTTGTTGCCGTAGTCTTTGGACTATTTGGGTTTTGTATTAGCATTGAACCAAGATTATTGTTTTCTATTTTGTCTGCAAACTTATGTATGTCATTCTGGTATTTGACTTTTGTTGTGGATAATGGTGATGCTTGGAATTTTATGTGATTTTGTGATTTTTAATTATTATTCAATCTATGTTTAATGGTGTATACGAACTATGGGAGTGGTTTACGAGATGGAATTCCAATTATTTTATTTAAATGGACCATTTTTATAAAAACTAGAACTTTTGATACTTTTCAAATAAATCAAGGAATTTCCCACCTTTGTTAAATTCTTCTTCTGCCACTGGTCTGGGTTTTGGGTCGTGACATAAATTTTTAGTATCAGAGCTTTGAGTTTAATAGCTCGGACGTATCGCTATTATACTAGACTGAAGTTATTTTATGACAAGCATGTATCATTATCTCATTAACAGCTTGGCATATTGTTTCAGACTTGTAAGGATGCCTCCTAGAAGAGTTCCGAGGCACCGGCTGGGTGCCAAACCTCCTCGTCCAGATTTCACTCATCTGATTGAGGCAATACAGCAGGCATTCGTCCAATTGAGTAATCCAGACTATCAGCCTCCAGCTCCGAAGGAACGTCAGTTGGATCAGACTGATCATCTCTATCGGTTCATGGGTCTCCAGCCTGGGTAGTTTGATGGTAGACCAGAAGCTCTCACGGAAATTATTTGGTTGCATGAGATAGAGGGGCATTTTCAGTCCCTTGGTGCTCTGGTAGAGTTTTTGGCAATTTTTGCCATTACCCATCTATCCGGGAGTGTCATTCATTAGTGGGAGACTGTAGAGCGGATGCAGGATGTTGTGGGACTTACTTGGCAAGGCTTTGAGTAGATTTTTAGGGCTCAGTATGCCAATGAGGATCAACAGGATGAGATTATGAATCGGTTTAAGACTTTAGTCCAAGGTAACAGAACGGTGAATGAGTACCTGATTGAGTTCGCTGAGTTGGCAAGTGTTGCCCTTGACCCAGGTACGAGTGAGAAGTCCCGAATTGCAAAGTTTAGGAGTCGTCTGAACCGGAACATTTTCAACAGGATTGGCACTCAGACTTTCCATACTCTTCCTGAGATTGTAGTAGCTGTCCAGCAGGCAGAGGCCATCGAAGCAGGATTTGATTCCAGGAGGAACCAGAGGAAAGGAAATGACAAGAAAGCCACCGGATTGAACCAGGGGCAGTGGTTAACCCAGGGTACTCCAAACAGTGGGAGCTCGAACAGTAGTGGCTCTTCAGCGGGTGGCAGAAGTAGTCCTTATGGAGGATATTTCGTTTGTAGCCAGCCGGGCCACCGAAAGAAAGAGTGTCCTACTCGCCTACAGAAATCTCCTCTTTCTCAACCGTAGGGGAGCCAGTCAGGTTCTGTTTCTTATCAGAATACTCAGGCAAGACCACAACAGTCACAGGGTGCTTCGCAAACTTTTACTTTCCCTAAGCCTTATCAGCATCAGTACTACCCTCAAGGTTACACTCAGAACTTTCAGGCTCCTCAGGCCTCAGGGAGTCAGAGTGGGCACGGTTATGGCAGTAGTGGTCCAGGATCCAGCAACAGCCGACCTAGTTAGGGGAGACGTAACAAAGGGAAAGGAAAGGTGACTGGCCAAGCCTATGCTTTTATTGGGGCAGACGACACTCAGGATTGCACCCGTCGAGGTGTTATTGACAGTATGATCCTTCTTTCATATTCTTGGGCACATGTTTTGTTTGATACTGTTGCATCTCATTCATTCATATCCTTATTTTTTGCTCAACTGTTGGGGTTGGAATTTTCTGATTTGGATTATGTATTGACGTTGGGTATACCTATGGGAGGAGTAGCCGATGTGTCTAGTGTGTGTAAGTTTTGTCAGATTGTGGTTGGTGATAGGAAGTTGCTTGCTGATTTGATTGTGTTGTCGATGGGACAGTACGACATAATACTCGGTATGGATTGGTTGTCGAAATATCGAGCCATTGTGGATTATCACACAAAGTGGGTGACTCTTTTTCCTATGATGGATATCCCGTTGTCTATCAAGCTAGAATGAGTTCGTTGGAGCCTAGTCCTATTCTGAAAGTGTGCTTGGGTGGAAGAAAGAAACTCGAGTGTTATGAGAACTTGTTTGGCATAGATGGCGAGGTGAGGATAGACAATCAAGACCCATAGATTCTGGTGGTCTGTGAGTATTCGGAGGTATTTCCTGAAGATTTACTAGGGTTACCACCTGATAAGGAGATCGAGTTCTGTATTGAGCTAGTTACTGGAGCTCAGCCAGTTTCTATTCCAGCCTATCGCATTGCACCTGCTGAGATGGAAGAATTAAGAGAACATTTGAATGATTTGCTTTCCAAGGGCTTTATTCGCAGTAGCACTTCTCCTTGGAGAGCTCCTATTTTGTTTGCGAAGAAAGCTGATGGTTCGTTAAGACTTTGTATAGACTACAGGATGTTGAATCAGTTGACGGTGAAGAACAAGTATCTCTTGCCAAGGATAGATGAGTTGTTTGATCAACTCGGTGGTTTAAGGTGCTCCTCTAAGATTGACTTGAGATCCGGTTATCATCAATTGAAGATAAGAGAGGATGATATACCTAAGACAGCATTCAGAACCCGATATGGTCATTTTGAGTTTCTAGTGATGCCATTTGGTTTGATGAATGCCCCTGTAGCCTTTATGAATCTCATGAATCAGGTTTTCAGGCCGTTTTTGGATCGTTTTGTGGTTGTGTTCATATACGACATCCTGGTATATTCCAAGACTCGAGAAGAGCATGCGAAACATCTAGGAATAGTACTTAAGACCTTGAGAGATCATTAGTTGTATGCCAAGAAATCGAAGTGTGACTTTGGATGTCTGAAGTGAAGTTCTTGGGTCATGTGATTTCTCACGGAGGTATTTCAGTCAATCCCGCTAAGATCAAAGCTGTTCTGGAATGGGAAAGACTGAGAAATATGACAGAGGTACGTAGTTTCCTTGGATTGGCAGGCTACTACCGTCGTTTTGTGCAAGATTTCTCGAGAATTGCTTTGCCTTTGATGAAGTTGACCAGGAAGGACGTCAAGTTTGTTTGGGATCACGAAAGTGAAGAAGCTTTTGTCAGGTTGAAGCAGAGTTTGACCACCGCACCAGTTCTTACTGTTCCTGACAATAACGAGCCTTATGTCGTGTATACTGATGCTTCGAAGACGGGTTTGGGATGTGTCTTGATGCGGAATGGTTGAGTTGTGGCTTATGCTTCTCGTTAGTTGAAGCCACATGAAAGGAACTATCCCACCCATGATCTGGAACTTGCAGCAGTGATCTTTGCTTTGAAGATTTGGCGATGTTACTTATATGGTATGAAGTTTGATATATTCTCCAATCATAAGAGTTTGAAGTATCTCTTTACCCAGAAGATACTGAAATTGAGACAGCGAAGATGGGTTGAGTATATGGAGGATTATGACTTCGACCTACAATATCATCCGGGTAAGACCAACGTTGTAGCCGATGCACTGAGTAGGAAGCCTCATGGTGCACTAGCTGCACTGGTGTTTGAAGACTGGAAGAACTCAGTTGCGATTGATGACTATAAGTTGTAGTACTTCGAGAATGAAGGTGTTGCTTGCATGAGAAACATTGTTATTTCACCATCTCTTCTCCAGATTGTCCAGCAGAGTCAGTGGCAAGACAGGGAGTTGAGGACAATCTGGAACCGACTTCAAAATGGTGAACAGTTAGATGGTTAGAGCACTAACAGAGAAAGGTTCTTGCTTTTCAATGGGAGGTTGGCTGTAGCTAATGACCCTAATCTTCAAGAAACCATTCTAACAGAGGCTCACAAATCAAGGTTCGCAGTACATCCGGGTAGTACTAAGATGAACTGGGACTTGAAGCGGCAGTATTGGTGGAAAGATATGAAGAAGGATGTGGCTACTTTTGTGGCTAAGTGTTTGACTTGTCAGTAAGTCAAGGCTGAACACCAGAGACAGCTGGTTTACTTCAGCTGTTACCCATTCCGGAGTGGAAGTGGGACAAGATCACGATGGACTTCGTGACCAGTTTGTNCAAGATTTCTCGAGAATTGCTTTGCCTTTGATGAAGTTGACCAGGAAGGACGTCAAGTTTGTTTGGGATCACGAAAGTGAAGAAGCTTTTGTCAGGTTGAAGCAGAGTTTGACCACCGCACCAGTTCTTACTGTTCCTGACAATAACGAGCCTTATGTCGTGTATACTGATGCTTCGAAGACGGGTTTGGGATGTGTCTTGATGCGGAATGGTTGAGTTGTGGCTTATGCTTCTCGTTAGTTGAAGCCACATGAAAGGAACTATCCCACCCATGATCTGGAACTTGCAGCAGTGATCTTTGCTTTGAAGATTTGGCGATGTTACTTATATGGTATGAAGTTTGATATATTCTCCAATCATAAGAGTTTGAAGTATCTCTTTACCCAGAAGATACTGAAATTGAGACAGCGAAGATGGGTTGAGTATATGGAGGATTATGACTTCGACCTACAATATCATCCGGGTAAGACCAACGTTGTAGCCGATGCACTGAGTAGGAAGCCTCATGGTGCACTAGCTGCACTGGTGTTTGAAGACTGGAAGAACTCAGTTGCGATTGATGACTATAAGTTGTAGTACTTCGAGAATGAAGGTGTTGCTTGCATGAGAAACATTGTTATTTCACCATCTCTTCTCCAGATTGTCCAGCAGAGTCAGTGGCAAGACAGGGAGTTGAGGACAATCTGGAACCGACTTCAAAATGGTGAACAGTTAGATGGTTAGAGCACTAACAGAGAAAGGTTCTTGCTTTTCAATGGGAGGTTGGCTGTAGCTAATGACCCTAATCTTCAAGAAACCATTCTAACAGAGGCTCACAAATCAAGGTTCGCAGTACATCCGGGTAGTACTAAGATGAACTGGGACTTGAAGCGGCAGTATTGGTGGAAAGATATGAAGAAGGATGTGGCTACTTTTGTGGCTAAGTGTTTGACTTGTCAGTAAGTCAAGGCTGAACACCAGAGACAGCTGGTTTACTTCAGCTGTTACCCATTCCGGAGTGGAAGTGGGACAAGATCACGATGGACTTCGTGACCAGTTTGTTGAAGACTTTGAGGAAGAACGATGCAGTTTGGGTGATAGTCGATCAGTTGACGAAGAGTGCTTACTTTATACCGATCCGGATTGACTACTCTCTCACTAAGCTCAGTAAACTATATGTGGAGAACATCATACGCTTGCATGGTGTGCCTTTAAGCATAGTATCTGACAAAGATCCAAGGTTCACTTCTAAGTTTTGGAGAGCCTTGTAGAAAGCGTTTGGTATGCAGTTGGATATCAGTACAGCTCACTGTCCTGAGTCAAATGGTCAGTCTGAAAGGACCATTCAGATTCTTGAGGACATGCTACGTTGTTGCATACTGGACTTTGGTGGGAACTGGGATGACCATCTTCCTTTAGTGGAATTTGCTTACAATAACAGTTACCAGACCAGTGTAGGTGTGGCTCCATATGAAGTGCTATATGGAAGGCCGTACAGATCACCTTTGTGTTGGGCAGAACCGGAAGAGCATGTTACTCTTAGACCTGAATTGATTGAGGAGACTACTAGGAAGATCAAGGATATCGAAGAGAGATTCAAGGAGATTCAGAGTCGCCAGAAGAGTTATACTAACCCAACGAGGCGCGAGGTAGAGTTCGATACTGGTGATTCCGTATTCTTGAAAGTGACTCCAAGACGTGGTATTACAAGATTTGGAGTTAAGGGTAAGCTTGCTCCAACGTATATTGGTCCCTTTGAGATCACTAAGATGATTGGACCAGTGGCGTATCGCTTGAATCTACCTGCACAGTTGGGCCACATATATAATGTGTTTCACATGTTGATGTTGAAGAAGTATACACCGGACGCATCTTATGTTATCCAGTACGTTCATGTACCGATCCAAGAAGATGTGTCCTATGTAGAGCAGCCTGTTCGCTTGTTGGCTAGAGAGTTGAAGGTGCTTCGCAACAGAGAGATCCCACTTGTCAAGGTACTTCGGGAACATCATAAAGAAGATGAGGCTACTTGGGAACTCGAGACGGAGATGTATGAGAAGTACCCTCATTTGTTTAACTTTCAGTTAGAAGTTGTATTGTGATGAAAACCTTGACTTGTATTTTGAATTTCGGGACAAAATTCTGATAAGAAGGGGAGAATGTAAAAATCCGAATTTTTGGGAGGGTAATTTGGACAATTTACTAATTTTCCAGATATAATATGGTGGGGATTAATTTGTAAAAATTTTGTGCAGATGGACTAAATTGTAAATTTTGAGGGACTAGATTGATAGAGATTTGAAATTTTAGGACTTATGTGAAATTTTTGAAAAATTACACAGCTCATCCAAAACAGGCCACGTGGCCTATTCACTCATTTCTCTTCTCTCTCTTCTTCCCCGATTTCTCTCTCTCTCTCTCTCTCTCTGCGTTTTTTAGCCGTCGACGCCCGACCGCCGTAGGGAGCGCTCTGGCCATCGTCCACCCGCGCCACCGACCGGCGAGAATCACCATGTCATGCCGAAGCTCGGCCGTCCCTCGCCAGCCGCCGTCATCACCTGGTTTGCCGGAAAATCTCCATCGAAGCCGTTGGAGCCGTTTCGGTTTTTTCGTCGTCGGCGAAGATTCCGGCCACCATTCGACCTCCAACTGGTCCCGTTGGATTTGTCTCAAGGATCATCAAGATATATATATATCTCAACCCCATTTTGGACGGATTGAAAGTTACCTTTTTTGGGCATTTCGAGTTTATGGTTGTTGTTTTTGATCCGGTCGTTGGATTGTGTTTTTGACTGCATTTTTGGAATATACTCGGAAAATGGAGAAGTTTAATATATATATATATATATATATATATATATATATATATATTGTGTTGTTTGATGATCGGCACAAAAATTGAGATCGGACAGTCGAGATTTTGTCTCGTTTTGCATGCCACCGGTCTGGTATGGGCTCGGACCAGAATTGGACAAATTATATGTCTAACATAGCTATTTTGGGTGCTAGGAATTAAGTGAAGAGGTCCGTTTGTGAAATTGAAGCTCCGATGAGAAGTTGACTTTTCACAAGAGGACGATCGAGGGCTTGGAATTGGTTCCCGACCCTCCGGACGATCGTCAACGACACCTTGAGGACTCTATAGCGTGGTATCGCTATTCCGCTGAGGTAGGAGTTTAGTTACCTTTGTTGTATACCGTTTTTGAGTGAAAACTTATTTTCTGCAACATATAAGAACAAGTGTGTTTTTAATAATTTAAATTATATGTGATAGAATCTGGTTATACGATATATACTGTACTGTTCTGGGAATCTACTGTGTGCAGTTTATTTTGGGTATATAAAAAATAGAGCCGTTATGCTGTCCATTTTTCTATAAAACCATATTATGTATGTTTTACTCAAAAACCAGAGTACAATAGTTTTTACACTTCAGTTCTGTATTGCACGTGTTATAGGATCATACATGAGTACTGTATTAGCATCGTGGGTTTTACTGTTTGGCGCTGCATGCCTCACCGTCGGTGAAAGTCCATAAACTCGCGCTGGATTTGTTCTTCTGATTACCTCTCCATTTGGCAGGTGTAAGCAATTCAGTTGCCCTTCCAGGTTTGATAGGCGACACACGACTGTCCCCTCCGGGTATGGGCTTAGGTGTCAGGTAGGCTGTTAGACATACTTAGTACCATCATCTTGGGTTTTCATAGATGAGAGGACGAGAGCTCATGGGTATGGATTAATTTGTGTCATGTGTATATGGATTGATGGTTTTGATTACACTGTCTTATATATATGGGCTCCCGGTTTGGATTATATATATATATATATGTGTGTGTGTGTGTATGTTTTGGATTTGAACTAACCATGCAGTAGTTTTCCATCACTGAACTATTTTTCTTCGAGGTAACTATTTTCCTACTGGGCATTTTATGCTCACCTCCCCTACCTTCTTCCTCAGGTGGTGTCCAGTGTGATCTCAGTGATCAAGAGGAGTAAGAGGTCATCTAGATTGCAGTTCGTCTCTTGGTAATACTAGGAGCTTGTTGCCGTAGTCTTTGGACTATTTGGGTTTTGTATTAGCATTGAACCAAGATTATTGTTCTCTATTTTGTCTGCAAACTTATGTATGTCATTCTGGTATTTGATTTTTGTTGTAGATGATGGTGATACTTAGGCTTTTATGTAACTTCATGATTTTTAATTATTATTCAGTCTATGTTTAATGGTGTATACGAACTGTGGGAGTAGTTCACGAGATGAAATTCCGATTATTTTATTTAAATGGACCGTTTTTATAAAAACTAGAACTTTTGACACTTTTCAAATAAATCAAGGAATTTCCCACCTTTGTGAAATTACTCTTCTGTCACTGGCCCGAGTTTTGAGTCGTGACAATAATAACTAAAATACAAAATATAATTTGAACAAAATATCAAAATATATCACGTAAAATTAATAATATCTCCGGATATATTGATCTAATTTCATGGCCAAAGAGACATTACATAATCGTACTGCCTTTTTGTTCAACTTAATAACTTGAGAAAGTGAAAACTATAATTAGTACTTGACATTAAATAATTGAGTTATAATTTAGATTTACAAGGCTACAAGGTAAGTAATTTATTAAGCATTACCCCGAGGCCAACTCAATATACTAGTCTAGATTGATATTTCCTTGAACATTCTAAGTAACATATACTAATAAACAATATCTGAAAAAGAATATTAAAAATTATTCTCATAAAAAAACATTAAAAATTTATATTCTCCTTAAATATATATATATATATTAAAATTATAACTTAACTAATAACTTATATTTATTATAAATTTTAAAAAATATTTATTATAACTTAATTTACATCTCATCTTATAATAAATTTTCATATGAATCAAATGTAACTAAAATGTCAGATGATAATTGCTATTCCAAGCTAAGACTTTCGTCACCGGATATATATATATATATATATATATATATATATATATATATATATATATATATAGTAAATCACGATTTTATTCCCACGACACACATTCCCCTAAACCGCATTTCAATGCAACAAACAAACAAGCATAAAAGCCTTAAATCTCGAGCTAGCTAAGCCTGGCCCTTTTCTGGGGGTCGTCACTTACCAAGCATAACCTTATTATTTTCTGGGCACATTAAGGTAAACATTATTCAATGGCATGTCTGGTCCGTACAGCCAAAATCTTTGTCGCGGCCGCTGTGTCTTATTCTAGCACACCCTACTTTTTAAATTTACTATCCTTTCTTTCTTTCCTTTGAAAAAATATAAAATAAAATGAAATAAGTCACTTTTGGCTCTCTCCCATGCCCTGCCATGAAACAAACAAAGAAACCAAAACACCTCCCTCTTGTCCTTATCTTCCTTCTCTTATATTCTTTCTCTCTCATTCTTCAAAATCTGGATTCTTTTTTTTTTTTTTTCTTTCTATTATGTGTTGTTTGTTTGAGAATAAGTACTTTGTTTCTTGATATATACCTCATCTGTCCAATGCGAAAAAAATCAAGGTCTTGACACATAATGATGGGTAGTAAATGATCATGTGGTCCAAATTTGTTGTTTTATATTCGTATCATATATGTATATGTATATGTATACATCAATGCATTATATATTGTCTAATACTAAAAAAAATGGTGATTGATAAATTAGCAGAATTAACAGTTAATACGTAGTCATTACCAAGTCTAACCTGATTATAAATCTATGTTTCTTTGGCTTTGTCAACTGAAAATATAGACAAGGTTTTCGTAGAGAAGAATGATACAAAATTAATGTCTTCCTCGAGATCAAATTAAATATATATATCATGAGAATACTATTATTACAAATATTCTATCATATTTCAAGTGATTTAAGTACAATTTTGCTATGGCTTTGCATCATCATCATCATGTGGGAATTATTTTTTTGAAGAAACAGGCCAAGTACATACTTCCGGTCAACTTATTTTCTTCATCAGACTCATACAAAAATAAATCTACAGTAACAGGACAAAAGTTTTCTAATTTGACAATACGTGCCCTCAACCACCGCATCATTATGAGCCCCTTGGCCTTTCTTATGATCTTTGTATGTTTACTAAGACAATATCTGAAAAAATAAAAAAAGAAAAGAAAAATATATGATACCGACAAAGATTCATCAATCGATCGAGCAGAATGGCCTTTGTGACAAAACACCTCATTTTTCTTTCTTTTATTTTTTTTTCTCTCCCTAGCTTTTTTTATTTTAAATTAAGTTTCAACATCATAAGGATTACACTCTATGATTTCAAATTTACAATTGCTAATAAAATCGACAACTTTGTAACTTGGCCCGTCGTTTCCTTGATTAACTCAGAATATTAAGCTAGACCCCATAAAAGGGTGTGTTCTTTTGTTTCATCTTGTATCATGCTTGAATTAACGACATTGGATTCCCTCATCCCATGCTTCAATAAATATCCCCTTAATATTTATCCTTTTATTCCCCTCTTTATGATCCCGAGATGGTTTATTTTATCACAATTAAGTATAAATATAGTTGGCTTTTGTAGACTTAACCCTTACTATAAACTAAACCTAAATCCCGGATTACTTTCCCTAAATTTATCCAAGTGCCTAGAAAACCAAAAGGGGCTGCTATTATAACTAGGTACTTAATTAATTATTCATCAACAAAAATCCCTCTTTCTCTTGGATAAAATAAAAACAAAAACAAGAGCAAAGACAAGCATATAGGAACAATAAAATTATTTTCTGCGCGGTATTCAAAGAAGAATTAATATTTAACAATTATTCTTTTTCTGTTGTGCTATTTCGGTATGAAACTCCATTACCCTTTTCCAACTTTAATTCACTTTGCAGCTTAAAGCTGTAATAGTACTGTTTATAGGATGTGACACGAAAATCGTGAAAATTACATAGAGGTTTTTTGGCATATTGATAATTGAGCACTTCAAATTACTAGTATGGTTGACATTAAAAAATTCAAAACGTCATTTCAAAAGAACAATATTGAAATCATAAGGCTAGAAACATTGCCAACTCAATCATATCTAAAATTCGAGATGGGGCACAATTGAGGGACACATATTTTCCTAGTTATTTATATATAAGTACATATATTCATTCCATCGAATTTTCTAGATCGTTTATGGGTAAAAATAGATTAAACGTGGAGTGGAGAACTTAAGGAAGGAGTTCATCCACTCGTACTCCACAAATTTGTGGCTGTGTTATTATATATAAATATTGATCTTAATCCCACGTACGTCAAGGTACTTTTTCCTTTGTTATGTATAAATGAAAAGAAATTGGTCCTTAATATTTCTATATAGTAATAGCACACAATTCCGACTGAGAGGGAACTAGATGTAAATGAAAGGCCATGACTAAAATTGTTATAAATGTCATTTTCACGTCAACTTGCAAAAATTAAACTTAAGAGAAATCTGGAACAAAAAAATTAAAAGAGACATAATTAGATAAAGTTATATGCATATTAATTATGAAATACAATGTTCTGAAAATGAACTTGCGACGCGTTTTTTATTCTTTTTAAATAACACAATATAGCTAGGCACGTCCAGTCTCCATGATACTTTACTATATACCGTAATCCTAATCACAATAAACGGGAGGAAGAAGAAATGAGAAAGAAAATTATTTAAGGTGGCCTATAGCCACTCCATCTTTTTCCTCCATCATCCTTTTTTTCTAAATAGATACCCTTTTAAGTTAAAAATAGTTAATTATAATGATAGATCCTGAATTATACTTGTAAAATCCTAATTTTTTTTTTAAAGGTAATATGGTCTTTTGACAAGATTTTTTTTTCAAAAAAAAAATAATAAGTAAATATATATATACATATATCTCTCTCTCTCTCGTCCCTCTCCCTCCCGATAAACCTCTCTCTCTCACCTCCCTCTTGTTCTCTCAGCCAAAGAGGACCAAGGAGTGCTGCCACCACCTCGCCCATCGTCCGGCCAGCCTGTCGCTGGCGAGCTCCTCCCGTGTCGCCAGGAAGCCGCAACGCCCACCCCCGGTCACCACCGAGAGCCACGTTGCCGGAAAACGCCATTTTTGGCCGTTTAGAAGTTTTTGTCACCGGCGACAATTTCAATCGTTTCAAGCGCGTTCTTAGACTCGTTGGGTTCATATTGTCGAGAGTAACCTCAAGGTATATATTTCACAATCCCATTTTGCCCAGTTTAAAAGTTGCCATTTTTGAGTGTTTTTGAGTTTCATATTTTAGTTTTTAATCCGACTGTTAGATTTCATTTTTGTTATTATTTTTGGAATGTACTCGGAAAATAGAGAAGTTTGATATATATATATTGACTATATTTGGTGACCAGCACGAAAATCAATATCTAACGATTTAGATTTTGTCTAGTTTTATGTGTCACTTGTCCGGTGTCGGCCCAGACCCGAATTAGTCAAGTTATATGTCTAACTTAGCTATTTTAGACAATAGGAATTCAATGAAGAGGTCTATTCAATGATTCGAAGCTTCGTTGAGAAGTTGATGTTTCCCTAGGTGAGCAATCGAAGGCTTGAAATTGGTTTCCGACCCACCGAACGATCGTCCAATCGACACCTTGAGCATCTAATAGCATGGTATCGCTATTTGAGTGAGGTAGGGGATTCGATTTCCTTGTTTTCTATTATTTTCAATGAAATTAGAATTTATTGTGAAAAATAAAATTTTGGTAATTTTATTAAATTGAATTATTTGAATAGTTATTTTAATGAACTATGAATTTGTGAAACATTATGGACTGCTCTAGATATTTTTACATATGATTTTGTACAAGTTTTGATATTTGGGATTTGGTAAAACTATAAAAACTGTACTTTTGGATTTTTAATTAAAAATTAGAACATGTCTAGAATGTTAAACCACTGTATGGTTAATTGAGATTCTATATATATTGCACATTTCATATAATCATGCATGAGAGTCATCTTAGGTATCACAGTGTTGTAGTCAGCGGACTAGTACACCTGCCTTCGGTGAGAGCCCGTAAATCTGCGCGGGGTTTGTTTTCTGACTATCTCCATTCGGTAGGCGTAGGTATTCGGTGCCCCTCCGGTTCGGTAGGATTAAACTCATGGGTGTCCTTCCGGTTTCCAAAGATAGATGTCAGATAGAAAACACTCAATACATGTAGTATAAGTTGTTCTAGTAGTGATGAGAGGATAAGAGCTCATGCGATGTATTGATTTATGTGATGTGCATTATGTTTATTTTAATTGAGACTTTTATATATTTTGACCTGGATATCTGGTTTTGGTTTTTAGTATGGTTTTATGTAAGTGGTTTAAATCCTTAATATTTATAGAAATATTTTTCGGTATTACTGATCATGCAGATGTTTTAAGAAATATTCAAAGATTTTCCCAAAAGGGAAATTGAGAAACCTATTGAGCATTCTCGTACTCACCCCCTACTTCCTCCCATTTTAGTTGTTGACTTACTTTGTGGTAATTATTCTAGTGGCTTGCCAAGCATGTTTGGCATATGCTTGCAGTTCTAATCCTCTTCATTGGTTGGTTTGTACTCGGTATCAATTTTCTTTTTCTAAATTAAATTTATTTAGCCAATAGTAATATAATTACTGAGTAGATGTATGAGGATGATTTTTGTCATTAAATTGAGTACTTAGGAAATAAAATGATTTTATGTAAATTATTTGAACTTTGGGCCTAGGGTTTAATTTGAACTATTTTATTAAATTTTCATGAATTAATAAATGTTTTTAAACTAGTTAATTAGGACTTTCTCTCATCTTAAAATGAAAAATTCACTTAAAAATTTAATATTGGTAGATAATATCATGATTTTTTTTAAAAAAAAAAATTGTCTAATCTTGTAATTTAGTTACTTTGAGGACTAAACTTAAATTTCAAGTATTTAAAATTTTTTGAAATTTTTGAAATTACTATTCATCACTAATTTTACTTAAAATTACTAAAAGTCACAGCCTTAGGTTTTTGGTCATGACAGTTTTGGTATCAGAGCACGGCTTCAGATTCGTCTGGGATCAAGCCTGTGTTAATTTTTAGTGTTTAAAAGTATTTTGGAAATGGTTTTGACAAATGCCTCATACAACACTTAGGAACTGGCTAAATAAGTTATTGTTCCTTCTACTCCTTCCAAGTCCTCTCTTAAACCTCTTCAAGTTGAAATTCGTGTGTCCTCGGGATGGTGATTTCCCATAAACTTTAGTCTGGGATGTGTGGGGTTTGATATGAGACTATCGATTTCCACTTTTAGCGTAATTCTTCATTTCGAATGGATGTTCGTTCTTGTACTCTTCCGTCTATTCAGGTTGTAGGCTACATGAACCTCATAGGTTCTAAGGTAGCAATCTGGTAACTTGCATCTTGGTTATTGTGTTTTTACTTCTCTTATGGATTGTCTATGTGTCGTCCCTCGGGTTCTGGTTATCGCTTTTGGTTATAACATTTGTTTGTAGTTATTTTTACTTGGGGATTTCTGCTTATGATGCATTGGTGTTTAGGTGATTGAGACTTTATTTTCTTGGAATTGATATCTTCGTGATCATTTGATTTGAATATCTTATGATTTAGTCCTATGTTTTAGTTTCTGTATTAAGGATACTTTTACATAGCCTGCTCGTTAGTTAAGTGATTTGGTTTGGTAATTGAATATATTGTCTAACTATTGTGATTTCATTTCTTTAGTTTCACCAAGTTTCATTATTATAGATCTTTGCTTGAGATCTTGACTCGTTGAGAGTTTGGTGGGATTTAAAAAAAAAAATTGGGTCATTTGGTTTTAGAATTAAAAAAAAAATGCCAAGATGAAAATTAGCATTTTGAATTATGTAGACCTTGTATTTGACCAAGGTGATATATTTGTTTTCAAAGAAATTATGGCCATTTTAAACTTGAGCATTAGTAGGGTGAAAGTAATACACTTTTTCAAAGTATGTATTGTTTTAAATTAAAATGTTACTTTGAGACTAAACTTGAGAAAGCCACCCGGCCTATTTGTATACTAGTAAGATTTTGTTTTATGTTTAGAAATGTTGATTTGAAAGACCTCTAGACCAAAGTAATTTGTTTTTATAAATGTGTATTCATAAATTAAACTTTTCAAGTTCCATTTTAAACTTTGGGCTTAGTAGATTACTAAGTATTTCCAATCCCTACTTAATAACTGATTAGAGATCAAATGAATATTTTCGTAAATTGATTTACAAGTTTGACTACTCGGAAAACTTTGGTGTGGATTGATAATAAATTTTTGGGAAAATCATTAGTTTCATGCGTATGTTTGAAGGTTTATACCTTTGATTTTTGTAAAATATATTGCTTGGAGAATGGAAATTGATATGACTACTTGGGTTATAAAAATCCTTGGTTGGTGAAAATGTTAGAGATAGAAATTTTGATTTAAATCTTGTGAAGCTTATCACTTATGCCTGGTGCATTTGATGGTTCAAGTTACGTTTTTCTTCCAAGTTTGCTTTGATGTGGGTTACCTTGTTAGATAATGCACGGTCCCTTGGTATTTGTTGGATTATTTAGTATAATAATTCATGTTAACTTGATTTTCTATGGTGGGAATAAAATTTCATTGGAGTCATGTAAAGCTTGTGTTAGTTGGACCCTGAGCATAGTTTTATTGGTTTTAATCAATCTCCCAGCGTTGAAAAAAAAAAAAAACTAGGAGGAGAATGAAATCTTGATTTTCAAATCAGTAACAGGCATTGAGTTATATGCATTAGTTTTATGTTTGACAGGTCTTGAGTCATGCATGTTAGTGTGTGACTTTCTTCTTGAAAATTTGGTTGTAGCTTCCAAATTCATGTAGCCTATATATATGTTAATTAGTTTGTCATGCCTAGTATAAATCTTCATTAACTATTAATGTTTATTTTGAAAGGTTAAATGAGAATTAGAGTTTGTTTTACCTGCCTTGAGAAAATATTTTGACAATATTTCACACTTTAATATTTTCTAAACTACCAAATTTGTTTTTCCTTATAAAACAAAAGAGAGAATAAAGTTTGAACTTTCAAACTTTTTGAGAAACTTGTTTAATTATTTTGGAGAATATTTTGGAATTCTATAAAAAAAAAAAATACTATTTTGTGTTTAGTTGTGATATGGACTGAGGCCCAAATTCCTTATTATTTTTGTAAAGAAAATCGACCATAGTAATTTAAATATGGCCTCATTTAATATTTTATCAAGTATATGCGACTTACGTGATAGATATCGGTTTTGTTAGTTATGTGGAACAAACTAATGTCTTTTTCATGCATTCTATGTTTGTTTTACTAAATAGTTACTATATATAACTCAACTTTGTAGATTGATACTTGAGACTATTAGGGATTTTCATCATATATGCATGGAATAAGACTTTTGCTAAATATTGATGTCGGGTTGGATTTAAATCCCTTATTTTGTTTAACTTATATATTGCATGGATATTGTTATATGAAAAATAGTAATTAGATTGAGATTACTCATAGATTTTATTTAGAGTCATTGGACTATACTCTATGTTGTGAAAGAGTACTCAAAGTTCAGATTTGGTTTACCTTTGGCCAGGGAGAAACTATATCGTGAACTAGTGTGGTATTTCTATGCTCCAACACTTAAAAAAAAAAAGGTTTTCACAAATTATTTTTATTAAAAATTGAAGTGAGGTTGCATAGGAGACAGACGTCACTCGAGGATGGTACCAGATAGCCTATCCTATTAGAGCCTTTTTTCTGAGGCGTTAAGTGTGGATTTCAGCTGTTATGTGCATATTTCCAGGGTATTGAATTACATCCATGGAGTTTTTCTTTATATCAAAGACTTGTAGAGTCTTTGGATCAGTATTGTTTTGGTTTTCTCTAATGAGATTTTACACTGGATAAGAGATTTGAAATGCTTTTGAAATTTCTCATGTTTAGATGCTTGCATTTGAGATTGAAGTTTGACTAATATTTTATATTGGTAATTTCTTATTTGGGTGTTCTAGTCTAATCCTTGACTAGAAGTGGTTTGTCTTTGGTGTTATTCCTCGCTCTAATCGGAGAGTAGAAAATGGTTGCAAACCATTGGACTCCCTTTTTAACTTTCGACCTCTTAACTCATTCGTCTTGTGTAGTGTAACACAAGGATCCTTGTACTTTGTCTTAAACTATATTCGATCATGTTATGTGTGTGTAAAAGAGACTCTTGTTAGAGTCATTGACTCAAAGATTGTCTAGGATCGGGAACTAGTTGTAAACAAATGGATATGTCCCAGGAGATTGTTGATCTGGTATGATCAAGGAGACGGTATTCTTATATCTGGCATTTGGTCTGTTGTTCTAGTTTGGTGCCTTACAATCATTGTTCAAAGTTATGTGTTCTCGGCTTCTACCCATAGTTATCATTATCTTTTCATCACTCATATACTTGAGGTTGTCGTTTCTAACCATAGGTGTTGAGATTCTTGTTCTTATTGTTGAGTTATCTTATAATTCAGTATCTCTTCATGTATATCTTTATACCATACCATTGTGAGGTTTGATATGTTGGCAGGATTCTAATGCCAAGTGAGGAGTGTCTGCTTCACACACTTTCATTAACTCGTGTTCGGCTTACTAATAGTAAATTCTATAGTCGAGTGTTAATTAAGCTTCCAGTGACTATTTCTTATGTTCTTGCTCATACCTTCTGTTTGCACTTGAATTTCGGGACGAAATTCTTATAAAGAGGGGAGAATGTGAAATCCTAATTTTTTTAAGGGTAATATGGTCTTTTGACTCTCTCTCTCTCTCTCTCTCGTCCCTCTCCCTCCCGATAACCCTCTCTCTCTCTCACCTCCCTCTCGTTCTCTCAGCCAAAGAGGACCAAAGAGTGCCACCGCTACCTCGCCCATCGTCCGACCAGGCTTGTCGCCGGCGAGCTCCTCCCGTATTGCCCACCCCTGGTCACCGCCGAGAGCCATGTTGCCGGAAAATGCCATTTTTGATCGTTTGGAAGTTTTCGTCACAGGCGACAATTCCGACCATTTCAAGTCGCGTTCTTGGGCTCGTTGGGTTCCTATCGTCGAAAGGAACCTCAAGGTATATACTTCACGATCCTGTTTTGCCCGGTTTAAAAGTTGCCATTTTTGGATGTTTTTGAGTTTCGAATTTCAGTTTTTAATCCGACTGTTAGATTTCGTTTTTGTTATTATTTTTGGAATGTACTCAGAAAATGGAGAAGTTTGATATATATATTGACTACATTTGGTGACCGACATGAAAATCAATATCTAACGGCTTAGATTTTTTCTAGTTTTGTGTGTCACTGGTCCGGTGTCAGCCCAAACCCGAATTAGTTAAATTATATGTCTAACTTAGCTATTTTGGACAATAGGAATTCAATGAAGAGGTCTGTTCATTGATTCGAAGTTTCGTTGAGAAGTTAATGTTTCCCTAGGTGAGCAATCGAGGGCGTGGAATTGGTTTCCGACCCTCCGAACGATTGTCCAATCAATACCTTGAGCATCCAATAGTGTGGTATCGCTATTTAAGTGAGGTAGGGGATTCAATTTCCTTGTTTTCTATTATTTTCAACGAAATTAGAATTTATTCTGAAAAATAAAATTTCGTGATTTTATTAAAATGAATTATTTGAATAGTCATTTTAATGAACTATGAATTTGTGAAACATTGTGGACTGCTCTAAATATTTTTACATATGATTTTGTACAAGTTTTGATATTTGAAATTTGGTAAAACCATAAAAACTGTACTTTTGGATTTTTAATTAAAAATTAGAATATGTCCAGAATTTTAAACCACTACATGGTTTATTAAGACTATATATATATATATATATATATATATATATATATATATATATTGTATATTTTATATGATCATGCATAAGAGTCGTCTTAGGCATCACGGTGTTGTAGTAGGCAGACTAGTACACCCGCCTTCGGTGAGAGCCCGTAAACCTGCGCGGGGTATGTTTTCTGTCTATCTCCATTCGGTAGCCGTAGGCATTCGGTGCCCTCTGGTTCGGTAGAATTAAACACATGGTTGTCCCTTCGGTTTTCAAAGATAGATATCAGGCAGAGAGCACTCAATACATGTAGTATAAGTTGCTCTAGTAGTGATAAGAGGATGAGAGCTCATGCGATGTGTTGATTTATGTGATGTGCATTATATTTATTTTAATTGAGACTTTTATATGTTTTGACTTGAATATCTAGTTTTGGTTTTTAGTATAGTTTTTTGTAAATGATTTAAATCCTTAATATTTATATAAATATTTTTCGGTACTACTAGCCATGCAGAAGTTTTGAGAATTATTCAAAGATTTTCACAAAAGGGAAATTGAGTAACCTACTGAGTATTCTCGTGCTCACCCCCTACTTCCTCCCATTTTAGGTGTTGACTTACTTTGTGGTAATTATTCTGGTGACTTGGCAAGCATGTTTGACATATGCTTGTAGTTCTAATCCTCTTCATTGGTTAGTTTGTACTCGGTATTAATTTCTCTTTTCTAAATTAAATTTATTTAGCCAATAGTAATATAATTACTGAGTAGATGTATGAGGATGATTTTTATCATTAAATCGAGTACTTAGGAAATAAAATGATTTTATGTAAATTATTTGAACTTTGGGCCTAAGGTTTAATTTGAACTGTTTTATTAAATTTTCATGAATTAATAAACATTTTTAAACTAGTTAATTAGAATTTTCTCTCATCTTAAAATGAAAAATTTACTTAGAAATTTAATATTGGTAGATAATATCGTTTTTTTTAAGAAAAAAATTTATCTAATCTTGTAATTTACTTACTTTTGAGGACTAAACTTAAATTTCTAGTATTTAAAATTTTTTTAAATTTTTGAAATTACTATTTATCACTAATTTCACTTAAAATTAATAAAAGTCACAGCCTTAAGTTTTTGGTCGTGACAATACTCATTGTACCATTTTATTATTGATTATATTAAATTTATAATGATCTATTTATTACAAATTGTTAATTTTTAACAGAATTGATCATGTGCAAAAGTATGAGCTCAGTTTAATAAGGTATAATGTTCATTTTAATTAGAAATGGAGCTAGGCTAATTAAGGAAAGCTAACATCAGATCCAACATTTTCTTAACTTTATGATGCACTGGAGTTATGCTTTTTATTCAAAGAAAATTTATGCACTTAACTTAATTTTTTGATTTAAAATAACCCAATAATATTATGTGAGAAATCAAGAAACATATAGAGAGTTTTACTCTCATTTTTGTCAAAAAAAAAATCAATAATTTGTGATAAACCAGCCATTGTTTAAAAATTATATAATTCAAAATAATTTATTATGTAAATTAAAAATTAAAAATTTAGAAAGTCAAAATAGTACAATAGTATAATTAAAGGGCCACTACTATAATTAACTCAATTTAAAAATCAAATACTTTCGTGAGACACCTTCTTTTAAATGTTATTTATTTCAAATATGATTAACTTATAAAAACCAAGTCAAAAATTATTTTCTCACCCAATAATTTTTAAAATATCCCATACTTTTTGTCTTCTTCTACAACCTTCTGCTTTCTTTTCTTTTTTTCCGTTGCTGAATAACATTTTGTATTCTTGAAAAAACTCATCATATATCTTAAAGTATGTTAATATTTTTTATTTAAAAAAATAGATAGACTAATTTTTGGGATTCTAAATATTAATTAATTTTCAAATATTTTTTATTTTGGCTCTGATCTTTCTCTTAAAGAGTTATCGTTCTTTAGTTTTTTGGGGTTCTTAAGCTATTTTTTTCATAAATCTAGAGAGAGATTTATCAAATTTTTTTATATTTGGAATTGATCACAATATATTGATATATGACTATAAAAACTTAATTGATTAGATTTAAAAGATTTTGGTTTTTCTAAGTTATGATCATTGGTTATAAATTGTGGTTGCACTACTAAAAATGTGTACTATCACGGTGCGTGTACGGTAGCGCCGTGATAATTGATTAACTATCACGGCACTTAACAAGCGCCGTGATAAACGGAGAAATACCACGGCGCCTAAAAAGCGCCGTGGTATAGAATCTTTAACGGCGCCTAATAGGCGCCGTTGAATATAACTTTCACTGTGCCTATAAGGCGCCGTGATACACATGTACCACGGCGCTTCTTAGGCGTCGTGGTATTTAACTTTCATGGTACCCATTAAATGCCGTGATATACTTTTTTCGGCGCCCATATGGAACTGAGGTAGGGGCCCTATATAAAGGACCAAAAAAAAAGAGGCCATATCACTTTTCCCTCTTATTTTTCTTACCATTTTCCCTCTTTACTTCCAGCCGCGGCCAGTGCTCTTCCATCATTTTCACCATTTTTTCTGGTAAACAATGTATGTTTAAGCTTTTAAACACGTTTTTGTAACTAAAATTAGATTACTCATTGTCTTAACCATGATTTTGACCAATTATTTTGTAGAAATGTCATGTTTTATGTTATATTTGAAAGAGTTTATATTTGTTTATATTTAATGAGTATCTGATCTCTGCCTTTTAATTGTGTGTTCCGGAGCTTGAGAAATTATTTACTGCTACTGAAATTAATGCACTTTTAACTAAAGATGACTTTATTTGATGGCATCATTTGAATATAACTTCTGAGTGTTGGTATCGTGTGAAAGGGATGTTACATGCATTGTATTTTAGAGATTATAGTTTGATACAAAATGTAGACATATCTCGCTACTCCAAGTCTCCAAATATGATGTTTTTAAATTTTTTTCTCTCTTTCTTCCTGAAAGTACGATGGTTTGACATATTGGGACCCTTTTTAAGTAGGAGTACTGTTCAAAAAAATCACAAAAATCGTGAAAATCGTCTAATTCAGTTCAAATCGTCCAATTCATGTTAGGTTATGCTTTTTAGTTTCCATGCATCCTTAGTGTCAATTAAACCAAATTTATGCAATTTTAATTGAATATTGTGTAGTTTTTTAGAAATTTACATATTCAATGTTTAATTTAAAGTATTATAGATTATAGATGTTTAATTTAATTTATCATTTTAATTTGTGTATAGGATTTAGTAGAAGTTAGAGTACTGAGATTACTTGTGAATTAGCCAACTGAGCAAACTGAGGTATGTTTTCTCAAATTTTTTTCTTTTATTGACTTATGCATGTCACTTTCACATTAGTTTTATCTTATTATTTTAGAAAATTTAAACTAGATGAGATATGATATCATATAGGAAATTGTATGATGTGGTGGTATGATGATGTTATAATTATGTGGGATTGGTTGAGTTTATTATTTGTGTTGATATTATTGTATCATATGTTATATTTGGTTGATTGTAACAAATGAGACTATTTAAGAATAAATTAAGTTCTGAATTTGGTAGTATTTAGAAATATAAGAATAATTTGAAATGAGTGTTAATTTATAATTGGTGGTTTAAAGAGAAAAGTTCTCTAACTGCATAATATATAACACTACATGTGAAATACCCCATGATGTTCATTTGAGCCAACAA
Organism: Parasponia andersonii; assembly: GCA_002914805.1. Taxonomy (NCBI): domain Eukaryota; kingdom Viridiplantae; phylum Streptophyta; class Magnoliopsida; order Rosales; family Cannabaceae; genus Trema; species Trema andersonii. The sequence goes on along the minus strand of JXTB01000244.1, from coordinate 65,753 downwards.
GCTCAATAGGATTTACTAATCTCCTTAGCTACTAGTTTTTACCAACGACATGTGAAACATCTCTTGAGAAGAGAGTACTATATAAAATTGTCAAAAAGAGACTAGTATTAAGAGATCCATTATTCTTGGTATTTTAGCCATCCTGGAGAAATCAACTTTTAGAGATCATTTTCTTATTTATCTACACATCTCTTTATTGGGAATCAAAATATAGAGAGATTAGTAAATCCTAATGAGCTTATTAGGCTCAACTGATCATCGAATAACTATTGGACTTTAATTTGAGCTAGACAGGGGACCAGATAGATCCATAAAGCTTAAGCTCTAATAGACCATATATCCACTATCATAATTCACTCTTAATTATGATTGGGCCTTGTCCATTAATATTGGGGCACACCACTATAGGCTCAATATTGAACTCTTGGACTGAATGTCATTTATTTTCTAGTGAAATTTATTAACAATTAATTAGCTTGATCCATTTAGCATATACTGTACCTGTAGACATACCCCTAATGCAATGCCGTACTAGTAGGGTAAAATTACCGTATTACCCCTCTAGTACATATTTATCTTTGAGTTGCCATTTTTCATCTAATGGATAATAGTTGACTACAGTATTTGTATCTGTTAATACTAACACAGTCAAATTTGGTTAATGCTAGAAATAGAGGAGATTATGTACAATTTTTTAGGGTACTCAATTGAATTAGTTAGTTTTTTATATCAGTTGTTTATTTTTTTATTTATTTTTTCAATTGTGCTTAGAATGGATAAGGAATGGATATTGGCAGATAGACTATCGACTGAATATAGAAAGGGAGTTGATAGCTTTTTGGACTTTGCTATTGAAAATGTCAAAATTCCAATTTAATTCCATGTTCGTATATTAAATGTGGAAATTTGCAAAAGATAGGTGTTAAAAAGATAAAAGAACACTTATATTTCAATGGAATAGATTAAAGTTATAAACAATGGATTTGGCATGGTGAAAAGATTCCAATTATCAGATGTTCGTCAAAGAAGAGTATAAGAGATGATTATGAGTTAGATTTAAATGATGATCTTTTTGAAATGATTGATGATGCACAATATGAAACAGATATAGATCCTATTAAGTTTCACTCATTGCTTAATGATGCTGAGAAACTGATCTTTCCGTGTTGTACGAAATTTACAAAGTTGTCTGCATTATTGAAATTATATAATTTGAAAGCAAGACATGGATGGAGTGATAAGAGTTTTTCAGACTTATTAGCTTTACTACAAGAGATATTGCCAAATGATAATGAGATGCCACCTTCTTTTTATGAGGCTAAAAAGACTTTATGCTCATTGGGTATGCAATATGAGAAAATTCACGCTTGCCCAAATGATTGTATTTTATATCGAAAGAAATTTAAAGATACTATTTGTTGTCCAGTATATGGTGAGCCTAGGTGGCAATAGAATAAGAATTCTAAAGAGGTAAAATTTGGAACTCCTGCTAAGGTTTTGTGGTATATTCCTCCAATTCCTTGTTTTACCTGTCTATTCTGAAATCGTGACATGCTAAAGATCTAATATAGCATGCGAATGAGAGGATAGAAGATGGTAAATTTGGACATCCAGCCGAGTCACCAGCTTGGAAAACAATAGATTACAAATGGCCTTCTTTTGGAAGTGATCTAAGGAATCTTCGTCTTGGTCTATCTGCGGATGGTATTAATCC
>JXTB01000244.1:11071-63339 GCA_002914805.1 Parasponia andersonii | reverse complement strand
CTGCTACCTATAGCGATCAGGTCTGTATTACCTAAAAATGTTCGACATGCAATCACCAGATTATGCTTATTTTTTAATGGAATTTGTTCTAAGGTGGTCGATGTATCCAAGTTAGACGAACTACAACGTGAACTTGTTGTAACATTGTGCATATTGGAGCAGTTTTTTTCTCCTAGTTTTTTTGATATAATGATACATCTTACTGTACATTTGGTTAGAGAAGTGAAGTTATGTGGTCCTATTTATTTGAGATGGATGTATCCATTTGAGAGATACATGAAAATTCTAAAAGGATATGTTAGAAATCGAAGCCGGCCAGAAGGATGCATTGTAGAGTGTTATATCGCAGAAGAAGCTGTTGAGTTTTATTCTGAGTATTTGGCAAATAAAGAAACTATCAGAGTACCTGCATCTTCAAATATTAATAAAAGCATAAGTGGTGATATCGTGTGTACAGTTAAATGAGAACAACTAGACCAAGCATATCGTACTGTGTTACAAAATATAGCTGAAGTCCAACCTTTTATCGATTAAGTTTTATTGTGAATTAGAATTGTATTGATTGAATGTTGAATTCTCTAAAAATAATGGTTTACTTTGGGGTTGATTTGTTAAAGGGAGCATATAAATTGGATCAAAACGCAATTCTCAATGAAATCAAAAAGAGAGAAATGGATCCATGATGAACATCATCGAACTTTTATTAGTTGGTTTCGTGAACGGGTAATTCTAATTAGTTGTTACAATTAATAGTTTGATTTCATCTTTTTCCTATTTTAGAGTATGAGTACTAATACATTGGGTTTTCTAATTGTTAATTTTGCATTTTGAATAGATTGTAGTTGAAATGAACAAGACAACACATAATCTATCTGATACATTGAAATGGATATCACGTGGACCATCATTGGATGTAATTAAGTATAATGCTTATCAAGTTAACAGTGTTTATTTTTGCACAAGAAACCGCGACAACATAAGAACAACCCAAAATAGTGGGGTAAATATTGTTGCAAAAACCATATAATTTTCAAGTTCGAAGGATAAAAAACCAATAGAGGGTGATATGGTATACTATGGCGTTATCGAGGAAATTTGGGAACTTAATTTTGTCACATTTCGGTTTCCGGTGTTTATGTGTCAATGAGTGGAGAGTAACCATGGGGTTAGAGAAGATGAGTTAGGCTTCACTTTAGTTGATCTAAACCGGATAGGTCACAAGAATGATCTATTTATATTGGCAGCACAAGCAAAATAAGTATTTTACGTCAATGATCCACTTGATGCTCGATGGTCGATTGTTCTTGCAACAAAACTAAAAGAATATCAAAATTTAGGAGTTGAAGATGAGAACGAAAATCTTGTTGCTCATAAAATATTCTCAAAAGGAGTTTCGGTGGAGGCTTTGATAGAAGACGTTAATGAAGGTGATGTTACATGTTTACGAGATGATGGTGAAGGTATTTGGATTGATAATCAAAGAAAGAAACCAATGAGGTACAAATCAAATAAGTTATATATTTTAGTTTTATTTTTATGTCTTTATGGATTGATGTTTTGTTTTTTTTAATATATTATCTCTTATGTTTACATGCTTATTATTTTCTATCTTAATTTTTTATCTATATTTGTGGTTTTATTATTTAACAGGTAATTATTGACATGGAAAATGAAGGTGCAGATGATGTTTATCAATTTACACCATCACAAAGTAGTCAAGGAGAAAGAAAACACAAAAAGAAACCAAGAGGAACGACTCAAATGAAGGAGTTGATTATAAAAAGAAGTGATAACAAAAAAGAAGTTGTCGCGTACAATGAATGGGGATAGCCAACTGGGGATGAAAGTAAACATTTGGCAAGCTTTTGTGGTCTTATGATTCGTCGCAAGATCCCAATAAACATTGATAACTGGACACTTGTTCCAACGGACCTAAAAAATGAGCTCTGGCATATAATATTGGTATGAACATGAATATTTTTATTTCATATTTATTAGAATATATATTTGGTCTTAACATTATTTCTTTTACATTGTAGGAAACATTTGTATTGGACTACAAAGCAAAAAAAGAAACTTTAAAAAGTTGTGGGAAAATGTGGAGAGATTTTAAGTCTAGGATTACAACTGAACTGACTTATGAGTATAGACATACTTGTCCAGAGTTATTAGAACACCCTCCAGCATCATATGCACCGTGGATTGAACCTCAAGTTTGGGATGAGTTTGTTAAGAAAAGATTAAGTACAGAATAGGAGGAAGCTAGGAAAATACAACAGGGAAGAGCAACGCAAAATAAATATCCATATCGTATGTCTCACTTGGGTTATGCTGGAATAGAAGCTAAGATTGAAAAAGACAAAGGCTGATATGGTATTGAGAGATCCGAGCTATAGAGTAGAGGACGTGTCTCTAAAAAAGGAGGTCATACTGAGGAAATCAAAGCAATAGTTGATAGAATTGTAAGTTGCTTATTACAACATATTGATTATATTAATTTGTAATTTTGTTAAAAGTATAGCATAGTCTAATGTTCAATTCTGTACATGTTTTGTAGGAAGATTATAATCAACAATTCCAAGAGGGAAATGTCGAGATAGACGGTTCTAATGATATCTTAACAATGGCTTTAGGTACTCCTGAATATTCTGGACGTGTACGGGGAATGAGATTTCACGTTAGCCACNGGAGGCTTTGATAGAAGACGTTAATGAAGGTGATGTTACATGTTTACGAGATGATGGTGAAGGTATTTGGATTGATAATCAAAGAAAGAAACCAATGAGGTATAAATCAAATAAGTTATATATTTTGATTTCATTTTTATGTCTTTATAGATTGATGTTTTGTTTTTTTTTTAAATATATTATCTCTTATGTTTACATGCTTATTATTTTCTATCTTAATTTTTTATCTATATTTGTGGTTTTATTATTTAACAGGTAATTATTGACATGGAAAATGAAGGTGCAGATGATGTTTATCAATTTACACCATCACAAAGTAGTCAAGGAGAAAGAAAACACAAAAAGAAACCAAGAGGAACGACTCAAATGAAGGAGTTGATTATAAAAAGAAGTGATAACAAAAAAGAAGTTGTCGCGTACAATGAATGGGGATAGCCAACTGGGGATGAAAGTAAACATTTGGCAAGCTTTTGTGGTCTTATGATTCGTCGCAAGATCCCAATAAACATTGATAACTGGACACTTGTTCCAACGGACCTAAAAAATGAGCTCTGGCATATAATATTGGTATGAACATGAATATTTTTATTTCATATTTATTAGAATATATATTTGGTCTTAACATTATTTCTTTTACATTGTAGGAAACATTTGTATTGGACTACAAAGCAAAAAAAGAAACTTTAAAAAGTTGTGGGAAAATGTGGAGAGATTTTAAGTCTAGGATTACAACTGAACTGACTTATGAGTATAGACATACTTGTCCAGAGTTATTAGAACACCCTCCAGCATCATATGCACCGTGGATTGAACCTCAAGTTTGGGATGAGTTTGTTAAGAAAAGATTAAGTACAGAATAGGAGGAAGCTAGGAAAATACAACAGGGAAGAGCAACGCAAAATAAATATCCATATCGTATGTCTCACTTGGGTTATGCTGGAATAGAAGCTAAGATTGAAAAAGACAAAGGCTGATATGGTATTGAGAGATCCGAGCTATAGAGTAGAGGACGTGTCTCTAAAAAAGGAGGTCATACTGAGGAAATCAAAGCAATAGTTGATAGAATTGTAAGTTGCTTATTACAACATATTGATTATATTAATTTGTAATTTTGTTAAAAGTATAGCATAGTCTAATGTTCAATTCTGTACATGTTTTGTAGGAAGATTATAATCAACAATTCCAAGAGGGAAATGTCGAGATAGACGGTTCTAATGATATCTTAACAATGGCTTTAGGTACTCCTGAATATTCTGGACGTGTACGGGGAATGAGATTTCACGTTAGCCACAGATAATATTTTCATCAACCTGCTCTAACAAAGAAGCAACAATCATTTGATTTGAAATAATGGCAAGATCAACAAACACGCAAGATGCAACAAATTAAAGAATAAGAAGAACGGTTCAAAGCAGAAATTGATAAGATTCAAGTAGGACAATAAAGTAATGTTAGCAGTTCTAATACAACTCCTTCATGGCCAGAAGTTTAAAGGGAAGAAGTGCAACCACAAGAGATACATGTAAATCAAATGGTGGCTGTAGGAACATCTTCACGACTCAAAAAAGTATGTTTATATGAGTTTCTTTCTCAACATATTGATTAACTACTTGTATTTATAAATTGTGTTTAATTTTCTATATTATAGAACCGACCATGTAAGCTTGCAGTGGGGTCTCGTGATAACATAGTTACTCTAGGACATATACAAGAGTCAATCTCATCAACTATTATTCACGGCAGAGAATTGGGGAAGAATAATTTTCATGTATCAGTAGAGGTTGTTCTTGATGCTACAGCCCTAATTCCTATTCCAAATCCAGATGATGATATAAGGTTGGTAGGTGACGCACTTGGATCGTATCTTCCATGGCCTAAGATGCTTGTCATCTTTAAAGATAATTTAGTAGGCAGACCCATTTTCCAAATAAATTCATCCTTTATTGAATTCTAATGTGAATTATTAACTTGTTTGTTAACATTTCATCATTTATTTGGATTTTAGGAGTTTAATGATATAAATAGGTATCAAACGGGGAAGAATAAATCTTCACAACCATAGCCACCTCAAACACAAGAAAAAGTACATCCACAATGAAATAAAGCGGAATCTGTTATACAAACACAGTTTAAATTTGTTGATGGTGCACCAGCTTCTATAAAATTACTATTGAATATCATTCAAGGAGTAGATGAAGGTGTTATTGTTAATGTTCCCTTTGATGAAGAAGTGTTTGGAGAAACTTTTTATTTACTCATATTCAAAGAAGACATAATTGAGTTTTACATGTTACAAAAGATTGTGGCCGTGCATATTACGTTATACATGAGGTAAGAAGTTTATTTTTTAAATATATATAGAACTTCATATATATACATATATCTATAGTTGGCAATTATATAATACAACACTTAATTCATATTACATTTTGTACTTGTAGACATTTACACCATTTAGTGACCCAATATGGCTATCAAGCTAGATATATATTCATGGATCCTAGTACAGTTGCTACAGAAAGTGGTCCACGTAAGGATCGTGCTATAAGTTTAGCAACCCGGATGTTATCTATGGAGAATAAACATCAATTTCTAAATACACCTTGGAATCATGGGTAATATTTTAAACTTAACAAATTGTCATATGATCAACTACTTCCTATATGAAGTTAATTGTTACATATTAATAATCTTTATCATCAATTTTATGAGTAGGGACCATTCGATGTTGCTTATCATTTATCCTCTTAAAGATTATACATGGTTTCTAGATCCTCTCGGCTTAGCTCTCCGTGAGGAAATTGGTTTAATAATGATCAAGTAAGTTTTCTAATAGTTATTTTGTTATAGTTTAGTTTCTTATAGTATTTTTACTTATGGTTGCTATTGCTAACCTTTTATTATTATGTTTACATATTTCTAATTCAAAGTACATTCAAGATATATAATGTAGAAAAAGGGAAGAAAAGAAGATCAAATAGTCTGGTTTATAAGTTAATAAAGGTACTAAATTTGAATTAATAACACTTGTTAGGTGGAAGATTAATTAAAATTACTTATGTTTATTTTATGCTTATGTATAGTGCCCAAGACAACTGACAAATATTGAGTGCAGATTTTACATATGTAAATTTATGAGAGAAGTCATTGAACAAGCTAATGTTAAATCATTTATCACAATGGTATGTAACCATATGTTTTATTAGTTCTATTCTAATTTATAGTCTAATTGATAATTTTCTAATAAATAAGGTATTTGAATTTGTAGTTTAATAGACAAAATTTCTATACAAAGGATGATATCAACGGACTTCTTGAAGAGTGGGTCGAAAAACTAATACAATTTCTCATTTGAGGTTCTTAATCTTTGTTTATTTGTGGTATATGTAGTCTTTGATGATCATGTTAGTTTGGCTTAGAAAACTAATATATATATAGACTATATGGATTATTATGTTAATTTAATATTATTATGTAAATATATATTTATACTCTATTTTATTTCAAATATTTGGTATATGTAATGAATTTGAATTACATTTATAAAATTCTAGGGAGTAGTATAGACAAATACTTACAAATACCCCCTGGAAATTATCTACTAAGGCGCCTATTCCTTCCACGGTGCCTATAAAGCGCCGTGGAAGATGTCTTTCACGGCGTCTAATAAGTGCCTTGATAGACCTTCCACGGCACCTTATAAGCACCTTTATAACCAAGGCTTATCACAGCATCTGGAACCAAGACGTTTTTGTAGGCGCCGTAAAATACTTTTCAAGGCACTTATAAAGCGCCTTCAAAGGTATTTTTTGTTGCAGTGTTGAGAGGATGTGTGCTCAAAATGAAGGTTCGAAAAATATTTTAATTATTTACTACTATTTGCGATCATTTGCGTTATTTCATACGAAGATATTTTTATCATTAAGTAATTATTAAATAAGGGGATTATATTCATGGTCTAACTGGCATAAGGTAGGTCTATTATCAATGTCACATATCCGTCTATGCTCCCACACTTTTTTTTAGGGGAAAATTCTTCGACTAAAACAAGGAAGAAGCTTCCAACAATACGTCATGAGAAATACAATAACGAATTTCCTCTAACTAGCAAGAACTAACAAAAAACTTTAAAGTAAAAGACGCTAGGATATGAGCTATTTTATTCCTATAGCTAGGAATAAAATTGCAAACAACATTGCTTAACAAACGAAGATTGAAAGTAATATCAGAAACCACCGGATCATTTGAGGAAAGTAAGCATTTGGAGTAGATAACAAATATCGTATTCTTTACATCACTTTCGATCTCAGATACAACCAGGTTAGGTGATGTTGAAAAGCAAAACTAGTATCTTCTCGAACTGCAATACACTCAGCAAGATGAACACTGTAATTTTCAGGAATTCCGATAGCAGGTGCATCTTTAACTTGCTCTATATGATCATGGATAACCACCGGGGCTTTTAGTTTTATAGACTTATTCTGAACTTGCTTTAAAACAAAATAGACTGGTTTTAAGTTTTTTTTTTTTAGTTTTTGTTTTTATTTTTTTAACTTTTATTTGTGAGTGAAAAGACAAAATAACCCGCTAATAATTGTAGTCTCTTAGAAAAAACTAAAAACAATTTAAAAAACAATTAGAAGAAAAAAATAAAAAGTAGAAACAGATGGGAAAAGGAAGGGTTCATTGTCTTCTTCAACCATCTTCTATTTTCGCTGACCTCCTTTTCCTTTCTTTTGCTTCACCAAAAAAGCATATACAGTAAAGTAAACTAATAACCTAGAAAAGGTGAGCGACCTAGCAGCCAAGCCAAATTTCAATCACTCTAACCAAAGTACTCATTTCCTCCTTCAAGAAAAGTAAACCAAAATTAGGGCAAAGGAGAAAAGGATTAGGCAGATACAGTAACTTTAACAGATTGTCGCCATTTTCTCTTTCCGTTGGGACTGCTCAAAACCAATAATTCTTCAATATAGGGTACGTACTCTGTTTATATACAAGAATATTTATGAAAATAAAAGAAATTTGGTCAAATTCTTATGATTAATAATGTATGTAATATTTGTTAGAATTGATTTTTTATGAGAATTCGTTCAATATTTTTTAAAATTAATTATGTTGTTGAATGCTGATATTTAGGAGTAGAAAATTTTTCGTTTTAAATATTATGATGCTACTAATTAAATTTTGCAATAATTATGCCTTTGTAATAATTATGCATTTGTTGCCTTTGCTGGGAAAATTGAAGAGGAAAGAAATTTAACAATATGTATGTTTGTAGAAGCTGTATAATGTGTGATGATTTATTATGAACTAATTTTATGTGAATATTAATAAATACTTATGTGTCGATCATTTGAATTTTGTTTTGAGCAATTAGTGTAATAGGAAACTATTGCATTGTTATGCTACAGTAGGCTCTCTTAATGCACGCCTCGTCATGGCACGCACCAAAAATCTGAGAATTCTCTATAGACAAAGGCCAAGGAAAGAACGGGTGCTTGTAAATGAATCTAACCCGGAACAATTAGAGTGTATGTGCCTCTAACATTATCCCCACTCAATCGAACAATATTATCGGTGTCGATACCCACAACAACTCCAATCATGGCTGAGACTCACCTAAAAAATTAGGTAAACAAATTTATTTTCACTTTTAGTATTTTTTTTTAAGATATTATAATTAGTTGTTTTGTTGGGCTTAGATTGCAATGTGTTCAATTGAGGCATAATAAGTCTCTACTAGCTCCAATTGAGGTATTAAGATGCAAAAACATAGTTTCATACTCACTTGGATCCAATAGAGCTTTCTTAGTTCCTCCCTTGTCATGGCATGCACTAAAATTCCAAGCATTCCCTATAAATGACAGTCACAGAAAAAACGAATGCTTGTAAATGAATTTAACTCGGAGCACTTAGTGTCCAATGTATCTCCAACATTGCCACCAATCAATCTAACGACAATATTAGAGTCGATACCCACAACAACTTTAACCATGGTTGAGACTCGTCCGGGAAATGAGATAAATTAGTTTATTTTTACTTTAAAGGCAATATAATTAGTTATTTTATTGGGCTTAATTTGTAATGTGTTCAGTTGAGGTATAACAATCTCTACTGGCTCAAATTGAGGTACGAAGACACAAAAACATCTTACTCTCATGGAGCTAGGCCAGGTCCAGTTGAGTTTTTTTGGAAGAACATGATCTTTCTAAAATCTCTACTGGATTCAGTTGAGTTCTATTTGATTGAAATAAATTTTGTAAGGGTAGATAATATTTCTCAAAATCTCTACTGGGTCTGTCGAGTACTACTAGATCCATTTGAGTTCTATTATGTCCAATCGATTCAATAACAAGCTTAGTAGATAATGAAGTTGAAAATTTCTACTAGATCTAGTTGAGCTCTATTGGGTCTAGTAGAGTAAATAATGAGCCTAGTTAAAAATCTCTACTAGATCCAGTTGAGCTCTACTAGGTCCAGTATAGTAAATAATGATGTTTCTAGATATATTAGTTGGACCCAGTACAGCTCGACTAGTACATTATTTACACAGTTTTTCCTTCTTTTTTCCTATTAATTTTTGTACCAAGTGTCCTTTTTATCTTATAGGTTGTTGATCAAAGATCGCCGGAGTCATCACATTCTTCTGCACATATAGATAATCATGAATATGCTTGAAATGAAGATCAAGTAAATATTTTTTATAAATGATTGAAGTGTGATAGATTCTTAATTTTTGGAAAATATTACATTTGTCTCTATTTAATTATAGGTGGAAAATATCCCTCGATTGAGACCTATTTTAAAGTAGATTGAACACTTTGAGTACAAAATAGACATAAAATATTCGTTTGTGGATATTATGGATGTTGTCAACTATATCAAGAATAAACTAAATGACCACCAGCAAACTTATATTGGTTTAGGCATTAATATCAATTTGGTCACTCTTTTGATCTACCAAAGCACTACCAACACTCAAATCAAATGATGTGGCTATTACTCGTTCGAGAAGAAGATTGTTACCGAGATTCAGAGATGCGGTTCATTGTCAATGGGAAACTAATTCGACTCTTACTAATGGAGTATATATTAATATCTAGGATGAAATGCTCAAAATACCCGGTAGATTGGGAATCACAAGCAAAATCTACCGCTTTTTGTGATAGGCACTTTGGCAACGAAGATCGCATTACTGTCAACATTGTGAAGACCAAACTAAAAAACATGGTCCTCAAGCACAAAGTAGGAATACACGGAGAAATCCCTCTATATTTGATAAAGAAAAATTAAAGATGGCTATGCTATTGTTTGTCTCTACAGTCTTATTTCTCGGGGATAATCATGACGTTGCCATTGATGAGACATTATTGGGGTTGGTTGATGATTTCAACATATTCAATGAATTTCCTTAGGGAACACATTCATTTAAGTTTCTATTAAAACATCTTCGAAGGCCATTAAAAGAGAAAGCCAAATCAGTTACCGAAAATAGGAATTCCACGTGCACTTATGTTGGCTTTGTGCTTCCTTTATCATTAAGCAAATTTCCTGAACAGAATAGAAGTTTACTACTCTTTTTTTAGAAAAAAAAAAATATTCATAATATAAGGAATTTGCTTATTTGAATTTATAGATATTGGTGTACGAGTGTATACCAACAGTCCCAGTTAAGTATGCAAAGCTTCGAGACGATATTGATGAACTTGTACCTGGGATTTGTCGATGGAAGATGATATGAAAAAATAAGCAATCTCTTTCTTATGGTAACATACTAAAAGGATTGGGTAATTCACAAGTGAGTGTCTTATTAGTTATGTTTTTAGTCTCTGTTATAGTGTAAAAAAAATATGTTTAAATTGTTATTTCATTTTCTCATCTTTCAGGAAATAAAAGCATCCTTATTCCTACTAGGGATGAGAAAGTGACACCATACATGCAAGATTTTGTTTGTATAGTTGAGTCGAAACAGAACCCTGACGTGGATTTATTGACGACTATATTATACAGTGGAGACACGGTCAATTGGCTTGATGAAACCGAAGCTTATGATACTCATGCTAATATTGGTGCTACGAGTAAAGGCCAGACTACCCATGAGGATACCGTGGTTGGTGACATAGGTCATGTCCATGACACAAGCCATGTAGTACAAGAGGAAATTCAGATGTCGATCCCACAACAACGCAGTCATTCTCCCACCCATGATAGCATTAATGTGCAGAGTCCACTAGAACCATCTCGACCAGAAAGGAGGCCGAAAGAAACCATAGAGTTGTTTGTGCACTTAAGGCTCGGATCAACAATTTTCAATGATCATGTCAAACATTGCGAGGTTAAACGTGAAGATAGAGTCTTTAGTGGAACAATGGGATGTCACTTTTGTGCCACAAAGTAGTGATATTCACGATGACCTTAGGACTACCGATATCCATTATGATACATGTGTTACTGATGATGATTACTCAAGGATATATTACATGACACCCTCGATATTAGATAATGAGAATTATGAGACTGAGCAACAAGCTCATGGGTTAGAGCAACAGCAAGCTTCTGAAGTTGAGTTGCAATAAGCTCCTAGTGTTCAGCAACAACAATCTCCTAATATTGAGCAACAATAAGCTCCTGGGGTTGAGTTGCCTTTTCAAAAGTTAGTCGCCGAACAGAGGCCAAAGAGGCAATTAAAGCCTTCGCGCTATATAAACTCACTATACACTGATCCAACTTGTCGCACAAAATTTTGTCAGGATGTTTTTATCAAGTATAACATTTTTTGACCTATTGATGATGGCAAAGAGAAGACTTATGACAATTATTAGAAATTGGACTCAAAAGTTGAGTGTGGTATCACTGAACAAAGTTTCTCATTTTTTCAACAGATCATGAATGAGAAAAAGTTTTTATCTAAAGAGGTATGTCACTAAATAGAGTCTCTAATTTTTTTAATACATCATAAATGCTATTTTAATAATTGTTAAAATTGGAATAATGTAATTTTTGTTTGATATTGCAGCATATTGATAAGGCCCTGTGGGGACTTAGGAAGTGACAATATAAATACTTAAATGTGATTACATAGGACTTGGTTATTTTGGATGAGAAATTCAATCAGTTGGTGGTTAGCAATTTCAACTCAAACTCTTTGACCATTGATGAAGAGTTAAAACTATATATTTTGGGCCAATCACCCAAACCTTGGTGCATGACTTGGAAAGAAGTAAAAAAGTTCTATATGCCACTAAATATAGGTGGTAAATACTAGGTTATAATCAAAGCAAACTTAGATGCATTTGATTTAGTTATATATGATTGCAATCAAGTGTTGACCACAACAGAGGAGTTAAATAATGTGATGTTGCCATTCCAAACAAGGATCCCAACTATGCTCTGTTTATTTGAATACTATAAGCATGTATTAGAGCATCTTCATATTCCATGGCCATACTCAGTGTAATCCATAAGTTCTTATTTATCTCATCTCATATAATTGATTTTATTAAGTAGTTAATTATAATAAACAATGTTATTATTTTGATAACAACGGTGACTGTGTGGTATATGCGATCAAGTTCACATTATAATAATTATACATCTAATATTATAAATATCTCAATAAATAAAATGACACATTATAGTAATTTTGTTTTGTAGTATTCATATTAAAAAAAAAGTAGAAGATAAGTGTAGTGTCGTAGTATAATAATACTTCATAAATAAATATGGTACCAGATTATAAATATTTAAATAAATACTATGACATATTATAGTAACTTTGTTTATAGTGTCACATTAAAAAAAAAAAAGAGAAAAGTAAATCTAGTGTCACATTATAATAATCATACATCTAATATTATAAATATCTCAATAAATAAAATGACATATTATAGTAACTTTGCTTTGTAGTATTCACATTAAAAAAAAAAAGAGAAGGTAAGTGTAGTGTCATAGTATAATGATAATTCATAAATAAATATGGTGCCACATTATAAATGTTTCAATAAATACTATGACACATTATAGTAACTTTGTTTATTGTGTCATATTAAAAAAAAAGGAAAAACAATTAAGTCTGGTATCACATTATAATAATCGTACATAAATAAATGTAGCCTAATATTATAAATGTCTTAATAAATAAAATGACACATTATAGTTACTTTGTTTTATAGTATTCACATTAAAAAAAATGAGAAGGTAAGTGTAGTATCATAGTATAATAATCATTCATAAATAAATATAGTACCACATTATAAATGTTTCAATAAATACTATGACACATTATAGTTACTTTGTTTATTGTGTTATATTAAAAAAAATGAAAAAAAAATAAGTCTAGTATCACATTATAATAATCATACATAAATAAATGTGGCCTAATATTATAAATGTCTCAATAAATAAAATGATACATTATAGTAACTTTGTTTTATAGTATTCACATTAAAAAAAATGAGAAGGTAAGTGTAGTATCATAGTATAATAATTATTCATAAATAAATATGGTACTACATTATAAATGTTTCAATAAATAATATAACACATTATAGTAAATTTGTTTATTGTGTCACATTAGAAAAAAAAAAGAAAAAAAAATAAGTCTAGTATCACATTATAATAATCATACATAAATAAATGCGGCCTAATATTATAAATGTCTCAATAAATAAAATGACATATTATAATAACTTTGTTTTATAGTATTCACATTAAAAAAAAATGAAAAACGTAACAATTTAAATGACCAATTGAGCTCAAATGGATCCAGTTGAGCTCGACTAGATGCAGTTGAGAGGAATCTCAATAGCAAATCTACCTTACTAGGTAAAGTAGAGCTCTACTGCATCCGGTCGAGTAGAAATTTAAATGACCAATACTCTTTAGAAAACTCGACTAGACCTAGTTAAACTCAACTTGGTCTAGTCGAGTATCAATTTATGTAACCAAAACTCTATGATAATCTCAATTAGACCTAATAGAGGTCTACTGGACCCAGTCGAGTAACGAACTGCAAAATAATAACTCTCTGAAAATCTCAATAGGGTTCAGTAGAGGTCAATTGAACCCAGTCGAGTAACAATTTGAATAACCAAAATTCTATAAAAATCTCGCTTAACCTAGTAGAGTTCGACTAGTCCTAGTTGAGTAACAATGTGCAAAATCAAAACTCTCAGGACCTATTCAAGATTTTTATATGTTGTTTTTGAGATATTTGCTTCTTAATATAGATGATTCTAAATTGTAGAAACCAAATGCATTAATATTAGAATTGTAGGATAATTCAAATACAATGGATGACACAAACTAACAATATTAAAACATCCATATGAGCATACATGTCAACAATAATTCGTATTCCATTCAAAACAATAAGAGGTTTTAGCTAAAGGGGGCATTTTTTCTTAGTGTGTCTGAAGTTCCTGCATAAACCACATCTTTTTTTCCTGTTTTTTCCCCTCTCCACCTAAAATGAATCTTTTTAAATTTCCTTCTACCTCGGTCGACTTTTACAACTGGAGGTAGTACATTTTTTATCACTTCATCTTCAGGTATTTCCCAATCTTCTTGTTGGGGAACTGGGTAAATAGTATCCACATAGGCTAGTGCCCAAGTTTCCAACTTGTAGTAATTCGAGCACAATTTGTGCACTTGCATTCTGGCTTGCTCATATGATGCTACAACATGTACACAAGAAAGTCTATCAACATTAAAGACATGACATGAGCATTGCTTTTGACCTAAATCAACCACTGTATCATTTCTTTTACCGGTTACTTCATACTCAAACCGGTTAAGTTGTTTCACATTCATTCCCGATGTTTTTCTGAATCTCATTCGAATAATTGCTTTTGTTTCCCAAGTCAAAGGTGTATCTGGTGTATCAAGATATGTTGCAGTGTTGCGGTGTTTGTTGAACCACTCAGATACTTTCCCTTGAATGGCATCCAATAATGTAATTATAGGGTACTCTCTTTCTTGTTTCAATGTTGAATTAATTGATTCAGAGTTGTTCGTAGTCATGATATTGTATCGAGCACTCGTAAAGTAAGATCTTGCCCATTGTTTTACATCAGTGTTTTCTGCAAGATAGTTCGTAGCATCTGAATATCTATTCTTCAGTTCATCATAGAATTTATTGAAGTATTGGCAGTGTCATCGAAAAGTCTAACTATCCCTTTAACTCTAACATGTTTCTTAACATTCTGGGCGAGATGCTACCTACAATGCCAATGGTGCGACTCGTATAAATATCTTTAACTACCTTAATAATGCTTTAGTTCCTATCTGAAATGATGACCAACTCCTTATCTTCTGGTATAAGCTCTTTTAGCTTCATAATGAACCAAGACTATAAAGCCTTATTCTCTGAGTCAACAGCTGCCCAAGCTAGAGGATATTGATGAAAATTACCATCTTGTGTCGTAGCAACGAGCATTATACCTTTGTATTTGCTCTTCAACCAAGTCCCACCAACTGAAATAACTTTCCTCATACAACGAAATCTCTTAATGCATGTTGTCTAAGCTAAAAAAATATATTTGAATCTGCCATCGTCATCTACCTCTAAATGTGTGACCGTATCTGAATTCATTTCTCGAACCACGTACAAATATACTGGTAGAGATCAAAAACTCAATTCGGGCAAACCCCTAAGAAGGTCATTAGCAAGTTTTTTTCCAAACCAAGCTTTCTAGTATGTTACTGGCATGTGTTTGTTTTGCATCATCGTTATTATCGATTTCGGGGTTGGTGTATCTTTCTGACCTTCAAATTTTGGTTTCACTATTGCTGTAACTACAGCCGAACTTGCTTATCTGTGCTTTCTTTTTCAGCTAATAAGAGAGTAAGTATAAGTGTTACAATATGTTCAGAATAAGAAACGCCCTCACTGCCCATTTGCATGTTTTATCAATGCATTTTGATATATATAGTGACTTGTTGGAGTTAATTATTTCTATCTCAAAGCAAGCTTGTGGGGAAATTTCTTTCAACTTATTTTTCACCTCATCTTTGTTTGCAAATTCCTGACCAACTGCCAAATCTGACTCGTTTGTAAAACTAAAGGTGCCATCATTACTTACTAGATTTTGTTGATCATCCAACATGTTATCATGGTCCATCGGTTCACAATGCTCCACTAGTTCAATTTGGTCCACAAAAACCAAATCTCTCTTTGAATGTTGTGGAGTCGGTGATGATGCTATTGTGTTTGTGTTAAGAAGATGAATGTCAACATTGAGATTTATACCTTCACGATTCGGTACAGATTCAACATCATAAATATTTTTCTCTATGTGAAATTGACGATCAAAGTCATCATCTACTAACATTTCTTCCTCTTCATTTATGCAACCTTTGATGCCTTTGTAACATTCTTCCTTCGTAATGACCTCTACATGTAGTGTTATTCTACAGTTGAACTATCTATGATCTAAAAGATAAGCAGCAAGATATTCATCCCTTCGTAAGATGACTGGCGACAACTTCTCCCATGGATTTATATGTAAGTAACTTAGTTTTAGTTCTGTGTAATTTTGAGCCTCCTATACAACTTTTCCAAAACTTCCCTTAAGTTAATATTAGAATCTTCAACAATCAATGGGATAACTTCTTTATTTCTTAGGTACCATTTGTACGAACCTTGATCCTTTTTCCATTCACCATTATATCGAATATAGATAATTGTACGAGGCATTTCTGTAATAAATATACATTATTTATGTTGAGAATAATGGAAATTACATGATAGATCTTGAAAATATTTTAAGAATGAAATTTATGAAAAACAAATGGTTGTAAGTTTCTTATTCTAAATCTTAATAGGTCAAGTTGAGTACTTAGTGACTAGCTCAGCTAGACCCAGTTGAGCTCAACCAGATCTCTTAACAGCTTGATTGGATCCAGTAGAGCTCTACCAGACTCAGTAGAGTAACCTACTAGAGCTCTACCAGACTCAGTAGAGTAACCTACTAGAGCTCTACCAGACTCAGTTGAGTAACCCACTGTAGCTCTACTAGACCTAGTCGAGTGATCCAGTTAAGCTCGACCTGACCCAGTCGAGATTTGGTATTTTTTATCTTCTTCCTTTTTTCGTGATTTTCAACTAAAAAAATGTAGAATAGACCTCAAAATAGTTTTATTATAGTTCTATTTTGATTTTAACTTTCTATCAACCAAAAACTCACCTCATAAACAATATTTAAAATACCCAAACTTTATCTTGCAATTTACAACTAAGATTCATAATATTACATATATCAAACTTACCGTAATGCCCAAAGCTCTCAAAATATGTACTATTGTCAGAATCACAGTCTGCTGGTGTGTAATAAAAAAAATCTTTTTGAGGATATTTAGATAGTTAATTAGATTTTGTGTCTAGAGTCGAAATAGAGAAATTTGCGACAAGAGGAGGGTTAACATTTATTCTACTTCCTTCCCATTTCTTTCTCTCATTTTTTTTTAACTTTTCTAATTATTTTTTTCTATTAAACATAATATTATAAAAAAGGTATCATAGGAATGTGAAATTATCACTTAAGAATGAGTCTAATGAACCTAAAGAAATGAGATGGAAGTTTATCAACCTAAAAGGACATCTTAATAAGTCCAATAAACTAATTTTCCTAATAACCACCCTTATACCAAACATACCATTAATTTTCTCAATTACGGCATCAATATTTAACTTCAAGGATCCAACAGAAGGAGGAAACTAGTGAGAAAAAACACAAGGAAAGTCGGTGGAGTGGCTTTTTGGATGGTTCAATGTTTTAAACTCAGAAATCTAAAGCTCCGCATCTTCAATGACATAAGAAGGGGGACAAGCTTGTCAACCATGAGTCACTCCATTACATTCCACCCAAAAGAGCCACGATAAAACACACCATATAGAAAATATGGCCAGTAAAAGAGTTCATGGAGTTCAGGTGCATCTGATTCCAGAAGGAGCTTTCCTACTAGATCATCTTGATTGTCGAGCACTCCACAAGTGCATAATGAGTAGTTTCAATATGCACCCTACATCGGAGGCAAAAACCAGAGCAGAGAACACCATATGAGGAAAGATTGTAAGTTGTTGGGACTACATCATGAAAGGCTATCTATATGAAGATTTTTACCTTGCTTGGAGTGTGCGAATTCCGTAAGATTTTCCACCATCTTGTAACAGTGTAGTAGTCTGATGAAGAAACACTACCACAGTATTCCATAATCATCCTATACACCAACTTGACCATATAAGTACCCTTATCATTGTAATGCTAGACTAAACCATTGTCGAGGTTCCCATAACTCACGGAGATATCACTAATTAATGTAGAATCTACTGGCCAAAAAATATCACTAATTTTTGAAGTGTCCCAACCCCCAGAGGATAAAAGCAGTTCTGAAGCCATCAGATCCCTAGTCGCCTAATTAGGGTTATGACAGAGTGGAAGCTAGAAGGTCTAGGTATCTAAGGATCAGAAAAACTTTGATCTTAAGGCCATTCCCAGCGTGCCATCCAATCCCTAGCTTTAGAACCTCTCAACCCCATAGCACACTCTGCTAAAAGGCATTATTACCAGCCGTTTGTTTAATTCCTAAGAAGGAGGATTACCTATAGTATTTATCTTTGAAAAAGCGACCAACTAGAGAGTTCAGATAGGAAACAAACCTTTAAGCATGTTTTTGAAAAGAGCTTGATTAAAACCAACGATGTCTCTAAATCCTATCCTACCTTCCATTTTATCTTGCCAAAGTTTCTCCCAATGCCACCAATGCATCCTCTTCTTTTATTTGAATCACCCCACCAAAATTTGGCAACTAAGGCTTCAAGATTATTACAAATTGAAATTGAAAACTTAAAATACTCATGGCATAAGGAGGGATAGATTATGCCATAGCCTTAATTAAAATTTCTTTGCCACCAATGAAGAAAAATTTTATCCTTCCAAATTTCTAACTTTGTCGCAACTCGGTGTTTGATAAAGATAATTGCTGCTCATTTGTTCCACCCCATGAAGGTTGGGAGGCCAATATATCGGTCATGGGCGTGGCCTATTTCTAGGCCCTGGGCCTGCTGAATAACCTTTTGTTTGGCTGCTTCTACATTTGGCTCAAACGTGATTGTTGACTTTTTGAAATTTATAGATTGACCTGAAGCCTCTTCTTACATAACCAATATATCTTTTATTGTAAAAATCTCTTCTAATAGAGCCCTGCAAAATAGCAAATTATTATCAACAAAAAATAGGTGAGATATTATTGGACCTCTCCTTGAGCAAGAAAAACTAGTGATCAACATTTCCTCCACCGTATGCCTGAGAATATAGGAGAAGCCCTCTCTGCAGACCAAGAAAGGATATGGGGAAAGAGAACAACTTTGGCACAAACCTCTTTAGGGGATTACATGATAGTAAGCTTTACCATTTACCACAAAAATAAATTTTATCGAAGAATGCACCACATCACTATCTAGACCCATTGGTTGTGAAAGCCTAATTTTTTTTTTGCATGCCTTCCAAAAAACACAATTCTATACGGTCATATGCTTTACTGATATTGTTAGAATTGGTGACCTAAATTCTATTTGTCCTGCCCGAAGTCTTTGTGGTGCGATATATGTAGTATTTTTTGTAATTGAGAGAAAATATGAAATCTATGGTGGAAGTGGAGGGACCTATTTTATTGGGTCATTTTTTTCTTTTTTTGTACAATTTTTTTATCCGTACATGTATGTATTTTAGGATTTTAGGGATTCTATATATCTTGGCTTGGCTGTATAAAACTTAACTTCCTGTACATTATTTTCGACATAGTAAAATTTCCTCATTTGCTAGTAGTTTTTCTCGATTAGGGTATTTCACTTAAATTTGTGTATTCCATTTTTCATTCTTTTATCGATTATCGTTCATTAATTCTTAACAAACTAGTATCAGAGCATTTAATCTAGATTTGATTACGATAATGGCAACCATAAAGTATGATATGCCGCTTTTGGATCGTAGCACTAGATTTTCATTATGACAGGTCAAGATATGGGTTGTGCTCACACAATTGGATTTGGATAATGCACTATTAGGGATCAATATAATGCCCTCATTATTATCAATGGAGAAAAATTAATGTAGGGATCGAAAAGCCCTGTCTCAGATTCAACTGCATCTGTCGAATCAAATATTACAGGACATTCTGAAGGATTAAATTGCCACTGCATTGTGGTTGAAATTAGAGCAACTGTGCATGACTAAGAGTCTGACAAACAAGCTTCATCAGAAGCAACGACTGTATTCTTATCATATGACAGAAGGTACGTCTTTAGAAGATCACATAAATGTTTTGAGGTTAAATACGAATTTGAGGATTTAGCGCTGATTTTACTGTGTTCGTTGCCCTCTTCATATATGCCTTTTAGGAACACTATTTTCTATAGTTGTGAATCTCTTACTTTGAGCATGGTTTATGACTCTCTGCTCTCTAAGAAAAAGATGGATCAAATTGTTACAGGGATTGAGACTCAAGCAGAAGGTCTCATTGTTAGAGGGAGAACGTAGGAGAGGAATTTTGGGAGTGATAATAGAGGCAGATAAAAATCTAGAAATAAAAATAAAACTTGCAACTATTGCAAGAAAAAGGGCTACATCAAATTTAAATGCATAAGCTTCAGAATACGAATAAGAAGGCTGCTCTAAATCAGAAAAGAAAACAAACTGAAAATACCGATGAAGCCAGTGTTACCGAAAATGATATTAGTGATTGAGAACTCTTTGTTATTTCTAATGGCAATTCCAACCCATGTGACGACTGGATTCTTAATTCAGGTTGCACATTTCATATGTGTCCTAATAGAGATTGGTTTACAATATATGAAATAATATCCAAAGGTATTGTGTTGATGAGAAATAATGCACCTTGTAAATGAGACATATTCCAAATTTAAAGAGAAATCTGATCTCTTTGAGTACTCTTGATTCAAAAGGGTACAAGAACACTAGTGAAGGTGGAGTTCCAAAGAATTCCAGAGGAGCTCTTTGCATGATCAAAGGCTAGAAAAGATCTACCAAATTATATGTCTTGTTGGGTTCTATAGTTACCGATGAAGCAGCTGTCTCTATTCCTTCGTTGTCGGATGATGAAGTTACTAGACTTTGGCAGATGCATCTTGGGCATATGAGTGGGAATGGCATGGCTGAATTGAGTAAAAAGGGACTTCTTGATGGGCACAGTACTAGTAAACTGAAGTTCTATAAGCACTGCATTTTTGGAAAGCAGAAGAGAGTCAAATTTTCAAAAGGTATGCACAACACAAAAGGGAACACTTGATTATATACATTCTGATCTCTGGGGACTATCTAGGGTACCTTCTAAATGAGGTGCCAGATATTTGCTGACGATCATCGATGATTTCTCTAAAAAAGCTTTGGGTGTTCTTCTTGAAGTAGAAGAATAATGTGTTACCTACATTCAAGGAGTGGAAGACTATGATCGAGAAGTAGATAGTGAAAACAGATTAAACATCTCTGCACTGATAATAGGTTGGAGTTTTATTGTGATAAGTTCAATATTTTTTGTAAGTCAGAAGGACTCATGAGGCACTTAACAGTTCGTCATACTCTACAACAAAACGGTATGGTAGAGCGTATGAATAGGACTTTGATAGAAAAAGTACGTTGTATGCTCTCTAATTCTCGTTTACCAATGTCTTTTTTGGCAGAAGCTGCTTCTACAGCCTATTTTCTGATTAATTGTTCTCCCTCAATTGCTATTAATAAAAAGACTCTAGAAGAGGCATGGTCTGGTACTCCTGCTAATTATTCTAATTTGAAGATATTTGGATGTCATGCCTATGCTCATATTGATAATGGAAAGTTGGAACAAAGATCTATGAAGTGTATTTTTCTAGGCTATAAGACTGGTGTTATAGGAGATAAGCTATGTTGTCCAGAAACTCAGAAGATTATAATGAGTAGAGATGTTATCTTTGATGAATATGCTATGCTTCATGATTTACCTATTAGAGATTCTAGCAGTAAACATCAGCAAAAATCAAATACTCAGACAGAGCTTGAGATTAGGTTAGAATCTACACCAGTGTCTACATCTCAGTCAGGTTCCTCTTTATCATTATCTCTACCACTAGCATCACCATAATATTCTATTGCTAAGGATAGACCTAGAAGAGACATCAGACCTCCACAGAGGTATGCTCAGGCTGATCTAGTTGCCTATGCTTTGAATATGGCTGAAAGAATTGATTCTAGTGAAGAACCTTCTACCTATACAAAGGTAGTTAGTTATGATGACTTTGGCAAATGGATAATTACCATGCAAGAGGAGATAGAATTACTTCATAAGAATGGCACATAGGACTCGGTTAAACTGCTTAAAGATAAGAAAGTTGTTCACTGCAAATGGGTCTACAAAAAGAAAGAAGAAATACCAGAAATTGAAAAAGCCCAGTATAAGATGAGGCTAGTTGCAAAGGGCTATAGTCAGGTTTCAGGCATAAACTTTACCGATGTGCTTTATCCAGTTGTAAAGCATAGTTCAATTCGAGCTTTGCTTGGTATTGTAGCTATGCATGATCTTCAGCTTGAACAATTAGATGTAAAGACAACATTCTTACATGGAGAACTTGAAGAAGACATCTACATGGAACAACCAGAGGGTTTTGTAAAGTCAGAAAAGGAGGACTATGTGTGCTTATTGAAGAAGTCTCTATATAGCCTGAAATAATCACCCAGATAGTGGTATATAAGAGATTTGATTTATATATGACCATTCACTATTTCAAGAGAAGTAGCTATGATAGTTGTGTCTACTTTAAGAAGACTACTGATGGGTTTTTTGTGTATCTATTCTTATACGTCGATGACATGTTGGTAGTAGCTAAAGAAAAAAAGAGACTAGAAAAGGCAAAAACCAGCTTAGTAAGGAGTTTAAGATGAAAGGTTTGGTAACAGCAAAGAAAGTACTTGTAATAGAGATTCTGAGAGATAGAAAAGTAAGTAAATTGTACCTAAATCAAAAAGGATACATTGAGAAAGTTTTATACAAATTTAATATGCACAATGGTAAACCTATTACCACTCTATTTGTAGCACATTTTAGACTTTCATCTGCTTTATCTCCATAATTAGATAATGAGATTAATTATATGTCTCAATTTCCATATTCTAGTGTAGTGGGATCTCTCGTGTATTCTATGGTTTGTTCTCGTCTAGATTTGTCATATACAGTCAGTGCTGTTAGTAGATATATGGCGAATCCTGGTAAAGAATATAGGAAAATAGTTCAGTAGATTTTCAGATACTTACATGGCTCTACTGATGCTTGTTTGCATTTTAGGAGAACTAGAAATAGAGTTACTGGATATGTTGATGATTTTGCTGGAGACCTTGACAAGAGAAGATCTTTCTCTAGGTATGTTTTTATCATTGATGGCTGTGCTATCAGTTGAAAAGCTACCTTATAGACTACAGTTGCATTATCTACTACTGAGGCTGAATACATGACTATTACTGAAGTGTGTAAGGAAGCTATTTGCTTAAAGGGACTATTTAGTGAACTCAGTGAAGACTTACAGATGACTACAGTCTTTTGTAACAGTTAGAGTACTATTTTTCTCACAAAAGATCATATGTTTCATGAGAGGACCAAGCACATTGATGTGCGGTATTATTTTGTCCATGATATTATTGCTCGAGGTGATATAGTTGTGAGCATAGTTAGTACTCATGATAATCCTGCTGATATAATGACCAGGCTACTTCTTGGAGTCAAGTTTATGTATTGCTTAAACTTGGTTGGTGTTACTTGCTGAGTTTTTGCCTTTTTTGTGGAAGAAGTGGAGAATATGTTTTTTTTTAATATTTTGTCGAAGATTGGAGTCATTCCTTAATTGGAATTCGTGTCAAGGTGGAGATTGTTAGAGTTTGTGACCCAAATTCTATTTGTCCAGCCAGAAATCTTCGCGGTGCGACATATGTGGTATTTTTTGTAATTGGGAGAAAATTTCATATCTATGATGGAAGCGGAGGGACCTATTTTATTGGGTCATTTTTTCCTTTTTTCGTACAATTTTTTGTCTGTACACGTATGTAATTTACGGTTTTGGAGATTCTATATATCTTGGCTTGGCTATGTAAAACTTAACCTCCTATACCTTATTTTAGACATAGTAAAATTTTCTCTTCTGCCAGTAGTTTTTTCCGATTAGGATTTTCCACTTAAATCTGTGTGTTCTTATTTTTCATTCTTTTATTGATTATTGTTCATTAATTCTTAACAGATATCAAGTCTGCAGGCAATACACACTTTTCTACTACCCGTCTTCTTTCTCATCGAATGCATAGTCTCGAAAGTAGCAATAATATTGTCTGATATAAGCCTGCCTTGTACAAAAACACTTTGGAATTCAACAACAATTGAAGGAAGAGCATGCTTGAATCTATTCGCAACAACCTTCATGACGATCTTGTACATCATATTACAGAGACATATGGGACGATAGTCAACCACCTTTTTTGGAGTTTTTACTTTTGGCACCATCACAACATTCGTCTCATTTAGGGAAGCTAGTGACTATTCACCTTTCAGAATTCTTTGGCAAACCTAGACCACTGAATCACCAACTACATCCCAATATTTTTGATAGAAAATGGCATGAAAGCCATCCGGTCCAGGCACTTTTGAAGGGCCATACTTAACACTGTGTTTTTTCTTCCATCATATGAGTAAGGAGTTTAAAGATATTCATTCATCTCATTTGAAACTCTCCTATTCACACATGATATTATCTTTTGCATACCTTTTATTGTTAAGGAGCTGCTTGAGAAAATCCCATGGAAGTAATGTTCAATAAGTTATACTATATTATTCAAGTTGTCGCACCAGTTACCTCCTACATCCTCTAGACCGATTATGGTATTTTTGTTACGATGATGGGAAGCCTTTGAATGAAAGAAACCCATGTTTTTGAGTCCCCCATAAAGCTAATCTACTCGGGAACATTGGCGCCAATAATCTTCCTCAATAAATATCATGCAGTCTCTTTCTTTCTCCAAAGTTCGAATGCGACTCCAACCACTAGCAGACCTACCACCCTTGTAAGCAGTGTCGAGTTTCTTGTTGATAAGTTCCATCTTTTTTGGAATATTACCAAAAGTTGTTTTACCCCAAGCATGAAGTCGATCTACACATAAGCCTAAAGAGGCCATGAAAGAGGTAGTGCTACCGGAGTTTGTTACCTGGTTCCAAGCATACCGAATAATACTAGAGGATGTTTCCTCCTTGACAAGTATGCTCCCACACTTTTAACAAAAACACCCCTCATTTAAGATTTTAAATGCAAATATTGCTAATTATATACCTCCTAATTATTCTAGTACAATCCCTAAATTATCTTTTCCCACCCAATGCAAATTTTGTCTCTACTTTTACCCAATATCTTACACATTAATCTTCTAACTATACAAAATTTAGTGAAGCAAAGCTATAGCTTTGAAAACAAATTAGCAGGAAAATGAATTCTTTTGAAAAGAAGAAAACAAATTTTAGCAATATCCAAAGAGTAGGTATAAATTTCACAACCCTATAGGTATTTCTCATTTTCTACATATATTCTTTTGACTCTATAAGTCTTTGCTATATATATCCTCTGTTAATCTCCCTCTTTAGTCGGATTTCCCAGTTTTGTATTCAATAATCCTTCCATTGGTGTGAATGTCTTTATACCCTTAAGTTTATTTTCTTACAGGTTTAGTCCTATCAGATTTTAGATCTGTATAAGTTTCATTTTTCTTTTGATATTTTTCTTTAGTTTTATTATAAATCTAAACATTATGTGATTTAGATCTAGAATATTTTCATTATAAATGATGTATATGTAAAAACCTGGATTTTGGGAGAGTAATTTGGACATTTTACCAATTTTCTGGATATAATAATGAGGGGATTAATTTACAAAATTTTTGTGCAGAATGACTAAATTACAATTTTTGGGGGGACAGAATTGATAGAGATTTGAAAATTTGGGGACTTATGTGCAATTTTTCAAAAATTGCACTGCCCCATAAAACAGAGCCACGTGACCCTGTTTCTTTTTTTCCTCTCTCTCTTCTCTCTCTCCCTCTCGTCGACCCTCTCTCCCTCGCCTCTCTCTGTCTCTCGACCGTGGACCACCGAAGGGGAGCCACCCCACCTCCAACCATCGCCCAGTTGCAGGGACTGCCGACGGACCATGCCAGCACCACACCGAGCTCGTCGCCGACTACCAGAAGCTGCCAGAGAAGCCCACTAGAGCCGGAGAAGAGAAAATAGCCGCGGAGTAGTTTTCATTGCCGGCGACGATTTCGGCCACCATTCGACCTTAAGCCAGACTCGTTGGATTCATCTTGTCGAGAGGAAGCTCAAGGTATATATATCTTAACCCCATAATGCCCAAATCAAAAGTTACCATTTTTGAAATATTTTGAGCTTGAGTTGACTTTTTGATCCGGCCGTTGGATTGTGTTTTTGTTGTCATTTTTGGATTGTACTCAGAAAATGGAGAAGTTTGATATATATTACCTATGTTTGGTGATCGGCATGGAAATCGAGATCGGACGGTCGAGATTTTGCCTTGTTTTGCATGCTACCAGCCCGATGCGGTTTCAGACCCAAATTAGACAAGTTATATATCTAACCTAGCTATTTTGAATGCTAGAAATTCAGTGAAGAGGTCCATTTATGGAATTGAAGCTCCATTGAGAAGTTGGTTTTTCGCAAGAAGACGATTGAGGGCTTAGAATTGGTTCTTGACCCTCTGAGCAATTGTCAACGACACCTTTGAGGATTCAATAGCGTGATATTACTATTTGAGCGAGGTAGAGACTCAATTACTTCAGTTTTATATTGTTTTCGAATAAAACTTATTTTCTACGATACATGAGAACAAACGTGATTTTTAGACTATTTAAACATCTATGATGGGAATTGATTGTATGATGTATACGTATTATATTGCTCTGGGAATTTTCATAGTACAAGTTATTTTGGGTATATTAAAAATAGGGCCGTTATGTTGCCCATTTTCCTATAAAACCTAGTATGCTGATTTTATTGAAAAACCCGAGCATGATTATTTTCATATTTCAGTTCTGTATTGCACATGTCATAGGATCATACATGAGCATTGTGTTAGCATCGTGGGTTTACAATATGGCACTGTACACCCTACCGTCGATGTAGAGTTCGTAAACCTGCGCGGAGTTTTTTACTTCTGATTACCTCCCTATTTGGTAGGTGTAGGCAATTCGGTTGCCCCTCCAGGTTTGATAGGCGACACACGGGTGTCCTTCCGGGTATGGGCTTAGGTGTCAGATAGGCTGTTAGGTATAATTAGTGCCATCATCCTGGGTTTCTACAGATGAGAGGATGAGAGCTCATAGGTATAGGTTGATTTGTGTCATGTGCATATGAATTGAATGATTTTGATTACACTGCTTTATATATATATGGATTTCTGGTTTGGATTATATATATATGTATGTTTTTGACTAAACTAACTATGCGTGAATTCTCCATCACTAAAATATTTTCGACCGAAGTAATTATTTTTCCTACTGAGCATTTTATGCTCACCCCCTACCTTCTTCCTCAGGTGGTGTTTAGTGCGATCTTGGTGATCAAGAGGAGTAAGAAGTCATCTTGACTGTAGTTCGTTTCTTGGTAATGCTAGAAACTTGTCGTCATGGTGTTTGAATTGTTTGGGTTTTGTTTAGCATTGAACCAAGATTACTGCTTTCAATTTTGTCTGTGAACTTATATATGCCATTCTGATATTTGAGTTTCGACGTGAATGATGATGATGCTTGGACTTATATTTAATTTCGCGTTTTTAAATTATTATTCGGTCTATATTTAATGGTGTATACGAACTATGGGAGTGGTTCACGAGATGAAATTTCAATTATTTTATTTAAATGGACCGTTCTATAAAACTAAAACTTTTGACACTTTTCAAATAAATCAAAGAATTTCTCATCTTTGTGAAATTTCTCTTCTGCCACTGGCCCAGATTTTGGGTCGAGACAATATTATTCATGAAGATAAACTTTATTAAGATTGATGGTATACTTTGATATGCTGAAGGATAGACCCATACTCCTCCACTTCGTGAAAATCTAGATCTTGTGATGTTTTTGAGATTTATTGTCCCTTTGATAGAAATTGATTGTACATTTATTGTGGATATAGTGAACTCACTTTGGTCTAGTAAAGTACGTAATACTAGTGATGCAAACTTTGAGAGATAGAGATGGTATCTCTTGTCATTTATTTTTCATTTCAGGAATCAAGATGCTCATACATGTGCTACGCATAATTAATTCTGCATTATTTTCTTTATTTTGTAATCGGAAATTTCTTAATTATATTGTTTTTATTATGTCGCAAACAATTTATTATAATAAAGATTTTCTTTCTTTCAAAAAAAAATGTTCTCTTTTAATCGTTAATTTGACATATAAAATTGAGACATGTAATTTTTTATGAATATATACGTAGGTTACAATAAAGATTTGTACAAATGTATAACATATAAGAGTTTCAAGACACTAAAAAAAAAAAATAATAAAGAATTGATTAATTTCTTAGTTGAATGCACATGCTTTTTAAAATGCTTCTTTTTTTTTTTTCTTTTTCGTTCGGGTGGGTCATCTTTGATAGGGTGAAATGAAATTATACTCATTCTCAAGTGAAAGCATGGATGAAAACTTCAGCCAATTTTGTCAGTAACTATTGCTTGAGACTTTTCATTTAGCTCCCCTAATTTTGCAATGGATGGTTGGATGATTGTGATAATCAATGTTTAGTTAGAAATACTTAATTTTCTGATGTGTAAAGAGAATGTATTTTATATGATTGTACTTAATTGTAATTTTATTTAGGATTCTTTTGGTAAATAAAAAAATATTTTAAAGTTAGAATAGGAAAAGTAACTAAAGGGTTGGCAATAAACTCACATATGTCCCATAAAGGCACTTTTTTGTTTTTGAAAATTTTTATTACATATATTTATCCTAAAAATGGAAAGACAAAAATATATAGTTATAGGTTATATAGACCCTTGTAATAAATTTAAATCACTCTTAATATTAACTATACTCATCATATTAAAATAAAAAATCTTCGTTTATACATTGATCAAAAATTTAACAAAATATTATAATTTAGACATTCTAGAAACTAAATTACTATAAATCAAAAATAAAAACTATTTGATTGAAACTACGAGGATTAAATTACTACAATGTGATAGTTCATGGACCATTTGTGTCGTTATCCCATTAAAAAACTAATTCACTTCTTCTAACGTCCCTTTTTTCCTCTCTTTCTAACTCCACTCTTGTTATCCATCACAACAAAGGATATCTCAAGATTTTCTCTCCAATAATATTTTTCTCTCCTTTTACATATATGAATCTATAATCCTTTCGTATGGGTAAAGGTTGATGTTTCCATCTATAGGGAATAGGAAGTTTCTCCCACCTAAATCTTAATCTTTGTATTTTTTTTAAATACCTTTGTAGGTTTTATTTATTTATGTTGTTTTGTGAAATTTTTATGTTGCTTCTAAGATCCAAATATTAAATTAAAAATTAAAATTGTGCAAAAAATAGCATGTAAAAATCTAATATGAATCTAGATCTACTATCTACAAAGAGTAATTTTGTCGTTTCTTATTAATTTTCCCAATTTAATTTATAAAAATAGTAAAATTATAAGTCTTTTTGTAATAAAAAAATCAAAATTTAAGGGTTTTTCATATGTCTACAGAGGTGAGGGAAGTTAATACAAAGTTATTTTATGATGTTTTTTTTCTTTAAATTTGATAACGTGACTTACACAAAAGTTTTGCAAAATTTAATTATCGGTACTCACAATCTTAAAAAAAAAATAATAACGTCCAAATCCAAATTTATTCTCAAACGTCGTTACTCAAGAAAAATGTTTCATAGCTTCCAAATGAAGTAACTTTTTTGTTTGTTTAAAATCATTTTATAAATCATTAAATGAATTATTGTCCTTAAGAAATCGTTAAATGAAATCAACAATGCTATAAATAACACATCAAATGGAAAACTAATTTAACTTGGAAAAATTACACAACAATCCTAATTTTTTTACACAAAAACAAAAACGAAAAAAAAAGGTTTATAAAAAAACCCCCGAAAAAAATGACCTAATATTTCTAAAGTTACAATCCAAATCTTTATGGGCTAATTTTCAAATTTCCCATGGTACGTCAACGCAACTGTTCAAATCTAGTGAATCAAATGTAAACTTATGCTTCACATACACTCAAAAACTTAACCAAACAACATAACTTATATTAAAAAAAATAGGTTACCAATAAGTTCAATTACTTGTTTAGCATAACCGAGCGTGCATGATACATACGATCGCAATTTATTTTGTTTTTAATTGTCTATATTTATTTAGTCAAGTTTTTTGCTATATATGGCATATACTTTTAAAGAGTAATCTTAATTTGTTACGTTGACCGAGAGAAAATTGAAATAGAAAGATTTATATTAGATTTATTTTTCGAGAATATATAGCAAATCCAAAGTTAATTGTGTAATCTCACATCAACTAAAGCAACAATTGATGGTCATAAATGTTTGAGGCACATAAATAGGATTATATATAATGACGAGGAATATTCAAAATTAATTGATAAAACTAAAAAATAACCAAAACGAAATAATCAAATTGATGCCCCATCGATGAAATAATACTTGATTTTTTTATTATATATATATTTTTTTGCTGGAGAAATAATACTGATTATTAAAATAGAGCGCATGGAGAGAAAATGATGATTTTGGCTCCATCAACCTGATGACGCGTCGGTGTTTCTTTAGCTTTGCGTGCACGCATTTCGAGGTATCCAATCAAATACTTTTTTTTTTGACCAATTAAATACTTATCTACACATGGTTTTGTTTTATTATGCCAACCAATCGTTCCTAAAGTTACCTTTTCAGGGTCTAATTCCGTTTACATTTGTGCATAAATATTTCAGGAATTTTGCCGTTGAATATCACGAGATATGTTTATATATTGCCGAGAAATATTAACAATAATCACTTTATTATTTTTTTTTTTTTTTTTGTAAAAGTTCACTAATGATATATAAATAAAGTTATAATCTATAACTAAAGTGAGCGATAATATTATAAATAATGTAAAATATAAATGATATTAATTGATAAAGGTTACGTGCCAACGTCTCGTAAAGAGGTTGGCATCTATAGCTCTCTTTATATATAGAGATACACTTATTTATTTATATTCTCATTTAGTTATCTTTTTTTTTTCGACATAGAATAATCTTTTTGTTTCAAAAAGAAGACCATATAATTCATTAAAAAAAAAGAGTAATACTAAGGATAATTTACACTTAAAATTTACACTATTTCAACTATTAGATTTTAAATAGTATAGTCACATTTTATAATAGTTGAGATCGATGCCACATCATCATTGATGTAACTTTTTAGTCCAAATTTTTGGTATCTCAGTCATTATTGTAAAAAAAAAAATTCCAAACTAATTGAACTTTGATTTTAAAATAAATTTTAGAAAAATGTAAGAAAAAGTTTAACAATAATTATTATAAGGGATAATCCCAAAAACATCCTCTCTATATTAGCTAAATAATATGTTTAACCATTTATTCTCATAAAGCTCAAAAGTATCTTTTATTTTTTTAAACAGGATAAAAGTAACTTTTCTTCTCTTTTGGTCAATTTTTTGTTACTACATTATCTTTTAAATGACATTAATACCCTTAGAATATTGATATCTAAACAATACCCTTATTTGATTTCTTCAAAAAATAATAATCTAAAAATTATTGAAAAAAATTATCAACATTTTTCTATAATCTGAAAAAAAAAATGTCATATTCTTTTTATTTTTTTAAATAAAAAGATTAACTAGATAATAGGGATTATGTAATAGATTTTTGAATCATACACAAGAGTATTTTAGTTATTTCACATTTCAAGTTTGACAAAAATAGTACTAGGGTACACTTTTTTCATATTTTAAAAATAGAATTAATACTTTTGAATTTTATAACAATAGGGGATTAAACATGGTATTTGATCATGATAGAGATAGTATTTTCGGAATTATCTCTTATCCTAATTGATATCTTGTATAATGATTAGGTTATCCGGAAGGAAGTAACAATAGCTATTTTTTTTCTTTTTTCTTTTTTCTTTTTTCTTTTTTTTTTTTTGAAATGAAACAATTTCATTAAAACTCAATAAGGGTTATAAGAACAAATCAAGTTACATCGAACCTCTCACAATAAGAAACTGATAATAATCATGAAGACAAAAAAAAAAAACCTTCAAAAATATCAGAACAAAAGTAGTCCATGACAAAGATCTTAGAGAAAAACTCCATGACAGATGTAATAGAGCTATTTAGTGGCTCATTTTGATTATTCATGATTTGAAATGACATTTTTAATTTATTTATCGAATGAGACATTGTCAACTTTAATATGCAATATTAACTACCTCTCTAAATCTAAACTAAAAATGATAGAGGACAACCATACTAATAAAAGGGGAAAAAAACTAAAAATATTTCAAATTACCACAAATCTATATCTAGGTAGATGAATGTCTTTACAAATGAAAGAATTATTTAAAAATAAAAACATAAACATAAAAAAAAAAAAAACAAATACCGAAGAGATAGAAGATCTTCCTCTCCAGTAAAGGAGTCACCTGCTGGGGGAGGAGACCTTCGTTGAAACCCAGCAATTAATCTTAATGGCTATTTTCATTCTATCATATTTTTATTATCTTAGTGGCTCTAGCTTAAACCAAGAAAAAGGATAAAACGTAAAAACAAGTACTGCATATTAAAGCTAACTATTAGAGGTACTCCACAAATTCATTGTTTAGTAATGGGAGATAATTTTATTAACATGTAAGGTTGGATTAAGAAAAACAAATGGTAAATTATAAGCAGATTTTTGAAAATGGCATTCACGTTGAAGTTCTTAAGTACAACTTAATTTTCGTTTGATTTTTAAATTTTATAAACTTTGAAATTTTCTATTATAGTGGAAATTAGATGGCATCCCAAATCTTAATAAGAAAGAAAGGCAACTCTTTATATCTTTTATCTTTTTACCAACTTCATTTTTATGCTAATCAAAATTAATGACTAATGACTATATCAACACTTTATTTCATTTATAAAATAAAAAGAAAGAAAAGAAAGAAGCAATATACCCTTGTTTGATTTCTTTGAAAAATAATAATCTAAAAATTATTGAAAAAAATTATCAACATTTTTCTATAATCTGAAAATAAAATTTCGTATTATTTTTATTTTTTAAATAAAAAATTAATTAAATAATGAGGAATATGTAATAGATTTTTGAAACATACACAAGGGTATTTTAGTTATTTCACATTTAATGTTTGACAAAAACATTACTAGGGTATACTTTTTTCCTATTTTAAAAATAGAATAGATACTTTTGAATTTTATAAGAATAGGGAATTAAACATGGTATTTAATTATAATAGAGATAGTGCTTTTGGAGATTATCTCTTATCGTAATTGATATCTTTTATAATGATTAGGTTATCCACAAGGAAAGTAACCATAGCTATTTTTTTCATTTTTCTTTTTTGAAACTAAATAGTTTCATTAAAACTCAATAAGGATTACAATAGTAAATCAAGTTACATCGAACCTCTCGCAATAAGAAACTAATTCATAATCATAAAGACAAAAAAAAAAACCTTCAAAGATATCAGAACAAAGGTAATCTATGACAAAGATCTTAGAGAAAAATTCTATAACAGATGTAATAGAGCTATTCAGTAGCTCATTTTGATTCTTTATTATTTGAAATGACACTTTTAATTTATTTATTGAAAGAGACACTATCAACTTCAATCTGCAATAATAACTACCTCTCTAAATTTAACCAAAAATGATACATCTAGAGGACAATCATACCAATAAAAAGAAAAAAAAAACTAAAAACATTTCAAATTACTACATATTTATATCTAAGTGGATGAATGTCTTTACAAATAAAAGAATTATTTAAAAATAAAAACAAAAACAAAAACATAAAAAGAACACGTACAAGAGAGATGAAAGATATCCCTCTCTAGTAGGGGGGTCACCTAGTGGGAAAGGAGACCTTGGTCGAAAACCAGCAATTAATCTTAATGGCTATTTTCATTCTATCATATTTTTACTATCTTAGTGGCTCCCTACAATTAATCCTTTGGAACGGATGTTCAAGCTTAAACCGATAAAAACGATAAAACGAAAAAACAAGTACTGCATATTAGAGATAACTATTGGAGGTACTCCACAAATTCATTGATTAGTAATGGGAGATAATTTTATTAACATGTAAGGTTGGATTAAGAAAAACAAATGGTAAATTATAAGCAGATTTTTGAAAATGGCATGCACGTTGAAGTTCTTAAGTACAACTTAATTTTCGTTTGATTTTTAAATTTTATAGAGTTTGAAATTTTCTATTATGGTGGAAATTAGATGGCATCCTAAATCTTCGTAAGAAAGAAAGGCAACTCTTTTTTTCTTTTATCTTTTTTCAAACTTCATTTTTATGCTAATCAAAATTACTGACTAATGACTATATCAACATTTTATTTCATTTATAAAATAAAAAAGAAAGAAAATAAAGAAGCAATATACTTTACCCCTGCTAGCTTGTATTCAAATCAACAAAAGAGGGATTAAGCTTTCTGACTAATATTTTTAAATGTATATTTGATGAAATTTATATATGTACCATTTAGCTTTCTTAAGGGGAAAAAAAAACATAGCTTTAATTAATTTAAGTACAATGAGGACAATATAGCAATATTAGATTATACACCTAACTTTATTGCTATATATTTAATTCTGTAACTAAAGTAACATAATCATCTAAAATATTAGAGAGGAATAATCTTGTTAGACAAGTGAAAGACCATATCTCAGTAGGGTATAAAAAAAACTCTTTCAATCATTCTCAGGAGCAATAAAATATCAGATTTCCCTCTTTCTCTTTTAAATCGAGCTAAAATGCTGATCCCAATAATGCCCACCTCATACTTTTTACTATGTTAATCTCATATGTTTTTGTCTTCTTTTATATCATATGCATAAAAAATAATTCCCACTTTTGTAGTTTTTCCCTCCACTTATGCTGCTATATTATTAATTATTCATTTAAAAACATTTTTAAGGGCAATAATTTCCCATGCTAGCTTTTGCTAGCTTCCATGTGTCAAAAGTGAATAATGTGCCTAAAGAAAAAAGTCAAAGGACAGAGAATTTTAAATGACTAATTCAAATTGATCTTTTTATATTGACCATTTTCGTTGTTGTCCCTCTTAGATGGAGCTTAATTGAGGTTAAAATTTAGCTAAGTGTTCTTTCAATTCTCACTAACCCCGTCGAAGCCCTAGTACAAGCAAGATGTCATGATTAATAAGGTGAATTCTTAAGCTTATATGTCAAATCTGTAAAAGTTAGACTTTGTGATTTTTTTAAAAGTAAAATTCATTATGAGAATTTACAATCTTTCTGAAACTAATTAGCAAACTGGAAAGGGGGAGGGAAAGGTGAAAGATCCAGGATTTATTTGGTTCACCCGTTTGAATGTATATATTTAAACAAAAATTATAGAATACATTATTATAATTAGAATAAGAGACATTTGAAATAAATAAAGTAAAATGAGTTATAATTAAAATAAAAGACATTAGAATATACCATTCAAAAATACCTCTAGGTCTCATTCTCATTCTAAAATACAAAAAACTCATTCTAATGGTTAATATGACTGATGAATCATTTGAGGAGAAAAATTGAATTATTGAAATAAATACTCATTCCAAAAGACCATTTGAATGGAATGACTAGACCCTATTTGTTTCACCCATTTGAATGAGTGTATTTAAATAAAAATTGTGGAATGAGAGACATTCGAAGTAAAATAAAATGGAATATATTGTATATTTAGAATAAAAAATACTAGAATAAACTATTCAAAAATACTTTCTAGATTTCATTCTCATTCCAAGATATAAAAAACCCACTCTAACGATTGATCTGATTAGTTAATTATTTGAATAGAAATACTTAATTGTTGAAATAAACCCTCATTCTCAAAGACTATTTGAATGGAAAGCTGAAATTGTTGAAACAAACACTCATTTTAATAGATTTTCCATTTAAATGGAATAGAATTGTTGAAACAAAAACTTATTCAATAAGTTTTCCATTTGAATAGAATGACACGAGTGTTTGTTTTAATAATT
Source organism: Parasponia andersonii (assembly GCA_002914805.1). NCBI lineage: Eukaryota > Viridiplantae > Streptophyta > Magnoliopsida > Rosales > Cannabaceae > Trema > Trema andersonii. The sequence goes on along the minus strand of JXTB01000244.1, from coordinate 27,290 downwards.
CTAGTTTTTTTTATTCAAATTGTCTCTTGAAATGAGTGTTTGTTTTAACAATTCAGCTTAAAAATTATATTAAAGTTTTATCTATATAAATAGAGGAGTTTTATCTCATCTAGTATTTGAAAAAGAAAAACAATTAATGAAAAAATCTAGGGAAAGAACTTGGAGGTCATGAACTAATTATTGGCCCTACAAACAATATTTAAAAGAAAAAATGTTTGGACGCCAATTCATAGCTTTCAAGTATACACTGGCTGATGTTACTTTTATCCAAGCATAGGAAATTAACTTTAATCAATTAGATATAACAGGAATTTATAAGTAGAAAGAAAATAAATTTAACACTTAAATCTAATTCTATGCATTTTATAATTTAAAAAAAAAAAATCTTATTCTGCGAATGAGACTATGCTATGTGAAGGAGCATTTAAATTGAGTGAATCATTGGGTGATCTCGTGCCCTTGGGTTGCCAAATCCCAATTGCAACAAGGGACATAGAAAGAACGAGATCCTTTTTCTTCCGTGGGAGGGCAGAAAGAAAAATATATATATATATATATATATATATATATATATATAGTTGTCCAATAGGTTTTTTTTTTTTTCACCTATGGGTATATATATATATATATATATATATATATATATATATATATATATATATAAATATAAAGAGAGACAATTCTAGCAAGGAAACAACGAAACAAGCCATGCCTCTCTAAAACCTGCCAAAAAATTATAACTAATGGAAAAGTAAAATACATGGAAAAAAAAAGTATACAACCTGGGAGGATTACAATTAGTTAAAGAGAAAAATGGACTTTGCACCAAATCCCACGAAAATTTCAAAAATATCCATCCATTATGATTAAATAGTATATTTAATCATTTATTATCGTAAAATCTTAAAATATCCTCTAATTTTCAAAACATGAAAAAAAAGTATACCATATATTTTTTTTTTAAATCAAACTAATAATGTGAAAATCTAAAATACACATACATATGTTTTAAAAATTTGTAGCCAAACACCCTCCTATTATCTAATTGGGAAAAAAAAAAAACCACTTTTTTCTTAATTTTTTTCGGGAGATTATAACACTTCTCATATAGCCATTTATTCAAACCCAAGATAAAATAATAATGCTAAGCCTACATCTATAAGTTATTAAGGTTAGTTTTGTCATTTTAATCAAGTTTCCCAACCAATTTTGCTAACATGGGAATCATAGATTTGAGAAGTAGTTAAATCATAAACTACAAGGGCGTTTCCTTTTAATTTAGTACAGAGGGAGCTGAAAAAAAAATTCATTTTATGTTTTTTTTTTATAAATTAAAGAAAAAAGAAATACAAGGTAAAGCTTTTTTGCAAATTTGCTAAAATATTAAGACAAGCTCTTCTTTATCTTAAAAAGAAATTGAAGAACGTTTTTTTTTTTTTTTTTTTTTTTTGGAGCGAAAATTGGAGAACGCCTTAAAATCTGAATCTATTAGGCAAAATGAAAATAGGTCACATGCTTAGTCACGTGCATGACATCCATAAAACCCAAACTTTTATACCCATTACTGGGTGCAGTGAGGATCCGGTCCAGGCACAAGAGGACGAGCCTAACACCCAGCTGGGTGAGCGGCCCACGTGGTTCCACACGTGTTAAGTAAGCGTGAACCATCGAAATAATTGCCTAATTTGGGACTTTCAGTGCGATCACCCCACACACACAATCACATGCCATGCCAACTAGAATCATCTTTATGTTTGGATTTGGCAAAACTTCTTTTTAAAGGGAGTCAAATTAGATTCTGTTCGGCCAACTTCAGCCGGATATCTCATGTGCACTAGATCTGTTCCCAAACAAGCCCTTGCACAAATGTTTCATTATTCTAGTTTTGTATATCAATTATTCATCTTATTTTTTAGGTCTCGTTCATTCTTCTTCTGTTATATAGGGGCTAGCGGAGAGTTTCAATATCTCTTTATTTATTCTTCCAAAAAAAAAAAATCTATCTTTATAATTATTTTTTTTCTTGTTCAAGTAATGGCGAATTCCATTGGTTATTATCCTATTTTTGTGTATCTATTATTTATTTATTTATTTCATCTTATTTCTAAGGGAGTGTTTCGAACCATTTTTTTTTTATACAAGCAATGGTGAATTCCATTGCCTTCGATTTATTTTTGGGCAGGGAAATAGTTAAATTTAATTGATTTACTAGATTTTCTCGACAACCAAAGCCAAGCAGCCAAACAAGATTCCATTATCATGGGTAAGGAGATTGGTGACTCAAAGTATGATTTTTTTTTTTTTTTTTGTGAAAGGAGAAGTATGACATTTTTAGCTAAGGTAAATAATTAGCCTATAGTCAAACTTGGTAGGGTCTTCGTAATCTTGAAACAAATTTTCTGTAATTAGACTTGTGAAAGGAAAGACTTTCTCAATCAAACCAAACAGAAAATAGGATATTATATTTGTTCCAATTAATATTGATTGACATTGACAGTGGAAGTATAAGTTTAAGAATATTGTCTTCTGTTTATAATTCCTTAACCAAGTTTATCCATAACTAATAGAAGCATTACAATAGAAACTAACTCATAAGTTTATTGCTTATTAGTCAAGTTAATTTATTCACTGTTTCATATAGTTTAAGCATTTTTACAATTTTCGTACCTAAAAGGAACCATTTTGTTCTCCAATAAAATAGTGTGCTTAGGCTGACAATTTAACCGTAGAATTTTAAAAAATAAAATAAAAACTTTTTAATTGGTTAGTAATTTGGAAAAGTAATTTATATCTTATTTTTAAATAGCTGAATTCAACCTAGAAAATCCCCGTTTTTTTCTTCACTTGTTTACCTTTTTGCTTTTGGTGAAGCAAATAGAATGATAACAATAATAAACAAGTTTTATCACACATTGGATAATTACCCTAATATAACCAAAAGAGTTAACTTTTTAACTTCCAATTAAGAAAAAAAATTTGAAAATAACTCCCTCACTCCCACCAACCATAAAATAATTAAATACAAATAAGTAAACAAAGATTTATTTATTTTTATTAAAAAAGAGGGCAGAGTGATTTTGAGATTGACCTGAATAAAAAGTGGAAAATAAAGGTCAGAGGGTCGGTCTGTGGGCCAGGCCTGCCCGGGACCGTCCGTAGGAGTTCTTATACGAACAAAACTCTTTTCCTTTGGGCTTTCATTGTGTGAAAGGGACTTAAAGGGACTTAAAGTTTTTGGACTGTTTCGCCGCTAGTGGGGTGGGGCCCATTAGGGGCCCACTAATGGCCTCTTGCTCCCCTCCCCATAAGGCAAAAACTACCTATGGATACCGACCTTTAACAACTTCTATCGCCTGTTTTTTTAACATTGCCCTGACCATATAAGCCGTGGACCCACAATGTAATTATTTCCATCTCTTTTTCTTGTTTTTTTATAGCTTTTAACTTCCCCCCCGGTTTTCTCTGTATTATTTATCCTCAATTTTGAAAATTATATTCGAACGTCACCCACACGTCATCTATGACATCATCCATTACCCCAGAAAAAGAAACTGAAAAAGAAAAATGAAAGAAAAAGAAAATTACTCATTGTTGTTTTGACCTCTATTGACTCATATCATATATTCTTGTTCTACAAGGATTGCTACTTGCAAGCATTCAGTAGGGTAAAATATAGCAATCAAGGTGGTTAGACGAATATTATTTGACAATAGTGATCTGTTCTTCCAAATATATTTTGTTATTATATGTTATAGATTGAATGTGGTATATGAAAGAAATTCTAATGCTTCGTTCAGAATTTAAAATATTAAACGTATTCATCAATTTAAATGAATATTTTGGATTTATATATAGTATGACCTCAAATAGAGTAAAACAACCAATGAAAATAACCGAAATTTGTAGGGCATTGCCTCTTTTATCAAAATTCATTAAATACGTTTCCGACACAAAACAAAATGAGGCCTAAATGAAAAACTTCTTGCTCGTGGTTTCTTCTTTTAGACATTGTCTCTTATGATATTTGAATGTATTTTTATATAAATATATATTATTGTCAATGTAATAGATATATATATNATATATATTCACTCATCAACAAACATCATATAAGTTTTGAAAATAAATAAATATATATGTATGTATGCATATATATTGTGGGACCCATTTGTAAAAAGACAATAGTCAGCTAAGGGTAAATATAAGCAAACCTTTTCGACTTTCATATTATGAGTGAGAGACAGAGAGAGATTTTCATATCTTTACTGAAACAAGCAAATTAAAAGTTAAAATGATGCAAGCTTTGAATTGCGGTTGACCTCTACACTTGGTAGTTGATAAAAACGCATGTTTCTTTTAAATGCAAACTTCCTTTTTTTTTCCGAGTTTAATTCTGCAAAATTTGATTAATGTTGTTGACCTTTTTATACTAGTATGTTTTAGATACGTTTCAAGAGCTACACTTTAAACAATTTCCAGGCTTTTTACTTTCAGTAGTCATTAAAAAAAAAAAAGAAAAAAAAGCAAAATATTGCATAACTCAAGTTCAATCTCAAAGTAATAATAATGACATTTGCCACCATTAACATCATTCCTCAGTAAAAGACAATAAATAAGACAAAAATGGTTATGTCGGTGAGAAGCATGTCACTTAAGTTTACTTAGCTTTCATGTTAAGATATATAGTTCGATTTGATATTACCTTCCTTTAATTTCAGTATGCACTGTGTTTCATCTTCGTTTTAACTTCATCAGAATCATCATTGAAAAAAAAAAAGAAAAAAAAATCAATTTCAACTTGACTTTGATAACCTCTTAAAAAGAAAACGAAAACATATGTTGACTCTAGTCTCAATGGGTTGGGTGGGCACCAATTACAAGTTTAGATTTTCATACTTGGAGAGTACTTTCTTACATTAGATACTCATGCTTTTTTCTAGTTGCATTTATTTCTTAACCTAATTAAGCCAAGTTCATCAATATTCATAATTAACCTCTACAAATTAAGGAGAACAAAAATCCCTTGTTTATAATAGCATTAACTTGTTCTCCCTTTCTTATTTTATAACTATAAAAGGAGATTAAGAAAAAAAGTCATGAAATATGTCATTTTTTATAAGGAGTACTACGATCAAATTAAGGAGCATGATAGCAAATCTCAATTGTCTATTGTGGGTCTTACAATGAGACATGATAGCAAATCTCAATTGTCTATTGTGGGTCTTACAATGAGACCATCTCAAATAAATAATTGAGATAAATCACATCTAATGATTCATTTTAGCGAACTCGGTTAAGATAATTTTTACTCCTCGATGTAAAAATCTTAAAATACATTCTTAGAAAGCTAATGAATTCATTCTAATAATTTATCCAAAAATCCATAAAAGTAAATTTTGAGTCCTAAAATTTTTTAGAAAGCCATACAAAATAAACCCTTTATTTGTTTTAAATGTTTAGATATTCATAATATGTATAGAATACAATACAACCTAACATTGATGGGCATCCATTATTCCCCTTATAAAACAAAGCGTATATAAATGATCATCGATGGTCCATCACACAAGTTGCATCTCATATATTTCCCGTTGTTTTATAGGTCGAAAAATAAAAGAGTGTAGTACTTCATTAGCTAAATAATGTGGTGCTTACCGCTTAGCATCGAGATTTTAGTGGAAATAGTGGGATGTCGAGAAGAGATATTTATCCATACATCTTGAGCAATGTTATAAGGTACTAGTGATATCTAACACCATAATGATATGTTTGTTTGTCATTGAATGATTTAATTAATAAACTAGGTCCTATTTGGATCTCACCTGAATTATAAGTATAATTAACTAACGATAGACTGACACATTATTGTAGTGTTAGGCACCACTGATGCTTTATAACATTATTCATACATCTTAGGTTGGATACTTTATAACATTATTCATACATCTTAGGTTGGAATTTCTTGTGAGGAATCCAAATACCACTTCGCACGACCCTTAGCCTCTTCTATTTTAATATTTTTATTCAAAAAAAAAAAATTAAGCTTGTTTGGTAACCACATATTTAAATAATTTTTTATTTTTCTAATAAAAAAATGGAAATACTTTTCACTTTTTTTTTTTTAATTTGAAAATAAAAATTTCTTACTTTCAATTTTTTTAACAATTGTTTGTAAAGGCGAGTATTAAAATTCAAACATATTTAGGGGCCGTTTAGGATAACTCTTACTTCTTAAAGTAAAAGTCCAATAAGATCTTCCTAAAAAAGCTAGTAGGTCTATGCTTCATTAAAAAAGTCTTTTAATTAAAAAAATAATATTCTGACAATTCATCCAAACACATATTCTAACAATTCATACAAACACTCTCAAAAGTAACTCTTGAGTCCCAAAAGATTTTTGGAAGCCATGTCAAACAAGTCCTTAGACTCACATCACTATTTATTTCATCATTTTTTCTCTCATCACTATCTCTCTAGTCCTCTTGTAAAAGTGATACTTTTCTAATATTTTGAAAAGTAGTATTTTTCAAAATAAAACGGTAAAATGGTAAACTTTTCACGAAAAACTTCCCAATTTGTTTAGAAAATATCACTTTTTAAAATTTTATTTTTAACAATACCACATATAAAATTTATTTAGATGAATATTCTCTCTTCCCCTTTTCCCTTATTGCTGTCCTTTTTCATTTTCACTTTTAAAAGTGAAAAAGTACTAGTTACCTGATAGTATCGACCATTTCTTAGCCTCAGTCCGTTAGCTTCATCCAACTTCTCCCGTTTTAGCCCGTTTCAATTCATTTTCACTATTTATGATCAAAAACACTTACAAACACATAAATAACACAATTAGTCTTATAATCATATAGAAATCAACAAAGTAGCATAGGAAATAAGTATCATATAGGTATAAAATCAACACCTATCATTATTTTTTATTTCAAAAGACAAATTGCCAAACACATTTTTTATTTTGAAAATCAAAATCAAAATATAAAATAAGAAAAATTACTTTTGTTTTTGTGTTTAGAAAAACAAAAAACAAAAGCGTTATCGACGTCACCTAAAAGAAAGCAAAACCAATTAGATGATTTGTCTCAGTTCCACCATTGAACGGTTGGGGACCAAAAGAGAAGTCAGTCCATGTTCCAGGCCTAACTAGAAATTTAGACATTTGCCAATGGGCTCATGGGTGACTGAAAATTGAGTTGGGCTTTTAGATAAATGGTTGAATTCTGGGTCATAGTTTACAAAATGGCCATTTTACAAACACTATTAAAAAGCCCAATTTTAAAAATTATTTAAAAAATGACCGTTTTCCATATTTAGTATATCAGAATATATTTATTTATTTTCAGAAAATTGATTTATTTTTCAAAAAATTAATTTACTTTATGAAAAATAGATCAACTAAAAAACGACTATTAATCAAAAATAAAATTATAAAATGGTTATTTATAAAATAAGTGTAACAAAACGGTCATTTTTAAAATTAATCTGAAAAGAAAAATGCTATTCTTAGAAATACTCAATTGAATTTGAAGAGTTCCATAAAATCAAATTTGAAGATTATTTATTAGAAATGTCCATTTATTCTAGATCAATATAAAAAATGGCTGTTTTTTAACACCTATATAAACGATTGTTTTATAATTTTATTTTATAAATGGCCATTTTTAATTCATCTATTTTTTAAAAATAAATCAATTTTATACAATATAAATCAATTTTTTAAAAAATAAATCAACTTTATATAAAATAAATCAGTATATTTTGATATATTAAATATGAAAAAAGACATTTTTAAAATAAGTTTTGAAATTTAAGCATTGCTTAATCGTCTTTGAAAAAATACCATTTTTCAAACAGTGATCCAAAATTGGCTTAAAAGCTCAATTTTTAAAAAGGAATTAGAATGTGTGTTCTTTTTCTACACTTTGTTTTAATAAATTTCTATTTTTCTCTTTTTATGAAATGCTGAGTATACATATTTTCTTTTTTATTAAATGCTAAGTATTTTCAAACTTAGTATAACTCTTTATATACTAGCTTTAATTTATATATTGAATATATTAATTTTTATACTAGATACATTATATTTTATATTTGATATCAACGAACATTTATTTAAAATTGGCCCAAAATTCCGTCATTTCCTATAAGACCCATTANNNNGCAAATTTGAATCTTTTATTTTGTTTTTTTTTTTTTTCCATTTCTTTGGATGATACAATAAGTCAATTATTTGCTTTATTAGTTCTAACAGTGGCAGCTGCGGAATCTGCTACTGGGTTAGAAATTTTAGCTATTACTTTCCTAGTCCGAGGGACTATTGTTGTTGAATTTATTAACAGCATTGAAGGTAAAAGATAACTCCTAGAGAATTGCCAAAAGGGGGTTATATTCGTTTTCTCATGTGACATAAAGGCACCCTAATTACTCTATTGCCACACCTCTGTTTCCTCGTTCCACACACTAATTAAAACTAAAAATAAATATAAAAAAAAAACTTATTACACCCCTAATTATTCCAAAACTATCCTGACAATTAAATTAAAAGAATTACTTTCACAACATTATACTCTTTGGCCTTCACCCACTAAATTGTTTCCACTTTCTACTTCCTCTTCAAATTATCATATGTATGCAATAATTATTATGCCTTGGAGCAAATTAACAAAATAAATCCAACAATCGATATTTATAGTTAAGTTTTTTTTTTATTCCATATATGTTATTGTGGCCTAATAAGTGAAATTACTTAGCAAACAATTATTAAAAAAATAAATAAATAAAAAAGAAATAAGGCACAGCAGTATTCAGTTGTAAGATTTAAATATCTGCGAAAATGGGAGGGGTTCGAATTTTAAAAAAATCGATAATATTTTATTCTTATTTTTCTCTCTCTCTTGAAGAGTATACATTCCTAATATATTAGCTTCGTGACAAGAAAATGTTTGTTTGATATGAACAACGATTAGGGATGATGATAAAAAAGAAAGTCTGAATGATTTAGAAGATCGCGTAATATATCTGCTTGTTTTTTATGATTGAAGAATTCATATAAACCTAGAGTGTCTAAGTTATACAATGGATCCATATTACGTTTAGTATTTTAATTTTTGATATATAATCTAGGTAATTATCTCATCTAAAGCATAATTTGATTTTTTTTAACGATAAAGGGATTGCGAAAAAAGAAAAGAAAAAAAGGATATTATTATGATCCACGTGCAATTTTCGTTTTTTAAAATTAATACTTTTAAAGAAGGCAACTCTTTCAAGGTTGATTGTCATGCACAGAGCCGAGATTGCTAAGTCTGGTATCAAGAAAAGGAATAAACAAGACAAAATAAGTAATGAATTTTGGAATGGGCATGTGGGTCTATGTTGATGGAATAGCAACCAAATTTGTTCATAGATTATTTGTTAATAGGTAAGACCAATGGGATGTATAGTCTCATCCTTAGATTAAAGGATATTTTGTAATTTTCTTTAGTTAATTGTTAATGAATAAATGTAGAAATACTATTACTTTGAAAATATAATAACGAGAAAATTTTATTTGGCATATAGTTTGTTTCGGACCGTGTTTAATTTTTTTTTTTGCTACACTATTTGACGACCTCTTAATCAAAAAAAAAAAAAATATAGTGATAGCCCCATTTTTTGCAGTAATTTTTTACGGCATATTTTAAAATATCATAAAAAGTATTAACAGTATTTTCATAAATGCCACAAGCTTTTTTACGACAGTTATACCATTGATGCTTTTATTTGCCTCAATTTTTTAGTGGTATTTTTCAATATGCCAAAAAGTGTTGTAAAATAATTGCGACATTGGTTATTGCTATACTTAAAAAATTCGCAAACTTTTACTGTTAACTATTTTACTACATTTTAAAATTCTTTTGTAGAATTTTCTTTTTGTCATTAAAAAACATTTTTAGCCGTATGAGTTATGATCATTAGTTAAAATTTTAATTTGTTACTATGTACTTTAAAGTAATTTTAATTAAGGGTTATTTTGGTAATTAAAAAAATATTTTAAAATTAGGTGGATGAGTTGACAATGAGTGGTAAGGGACTATCTTTACATCCCAAGCATAATTTAAGCACCTCTTTAATAAGAAAAATACTAGAAGGGACAATTTTTTTTTTTAGAAAAAAAAAACTACCAATTAAAATGGCAATATAACCCTTTGACACACACTATGCCCCTCTACCCTCGCTACATTTTCCCTTCAAATCAATGTTAATTTTCTAGAACTTTTCTCGCTCCTTCCTCCATCTAGAGTCCTACTCAAGTTCGTCTCCTATTTTCTGCTTTATCTCATCTTATCTTTTTTTTTTTTTACATTACTTTTCCTAAAAATACCCACTTTCATTAATTTAGATTTTTATTTAATCTCTTTATAAAAAGAGTGCAGTCGACTTCAAATTTGATCAATTCTATTTAATCTCTCTTTAGCAAGTTAAATGAAACAAAATAAGAATATCTATTTACTCTTTCGTACCTTGTAATTTTTGTTTTTATTTTATTTGAAGAAGAGTGTATACGAGTTAGAAACCGATTAAGAAAAATTTATGTAATAGAGAAGTAACATAAAAGAAAGGCTAAAATTCTAATAATTATTAGAGAGTTGATAAACATAAAAAATAAAGTTTATATCTAAAAAGAAGGATAATTTATAAAATAAAACCCATTCAGCAAATGATGAATTTTAACAGTGTTTAAGTATACTTTTCACATAATTAGAAACCTTTGACACTGTAAGTGTGAAATTCTCCATAACTGTTGAACAATATTGAAAATGGATAATATCACTTTTATACATTATATTTTGACATTTTATTTAATTTATATCTTGTGTTTTGTTTATTATGAATATTGACTCTTAGATTTAATATTTGTTACAAATTTATATACTGATAATAATTTAGAGCATTAATTTACCAAGATGATTTAATAACTATATTCTCGGATTAATTTTTTTTTTCAATTTTTTAAACGACATCTTAGATAATTGCTCTAAATTAATGTATGAGTATAAATTTGTATCAGAGAATAACATACGACATATATGTTCAAATTATACTTTGTATTTTAGTTTTTTTTTTTTTCAATTTTTCAAATCCTATCTTAGATGATTTAATAAATTTATACTTTGTATTTCAACACTTTATTTAAATCTGATACAACATCTTATACTTTTTTAAACGACATCTTAGATAATTGCTTTAAAGGCTAATATTGATAATAACTAAAATACAAAGTATAATTTAAACAAAGTGTCAAAATATAAAGTATAAAAGTGATATTATTCCTACTAAAGACGATAAAAAAAAATTATTCATGTATTTAATTACTATGTGTAGATGAGAGTGATTTCGCAATTAGAGGGCTACAAGATAGTAGTGGTGTTTATTGTCTGATTTGGCCAGTTTGAAATCCTATAAACTGGCCAAACTATATGTGCGGTTTACTAGATCACTAAATCCTACTATCTGTCATGGCTGATCAAATCGAACCTGATTACACCTATATTTTGTGAAGTGATCTAGGCGGTTTCCATGGTTTAGGCTTTGGACTTTTACAATGACGAGCTTGGACTTTGACAAATTGGGCCTTTGCTCTTTAACTTAATTTTTTTTGGATAAAAAACCACCTTTATAAAAAAAAAAAGATAAAAAAGAAAATATAAGGCATCTTAATTTTAATCAAAGTAACTCTAAAGTCCAAAAATCAACCTAAAAATAATTATAAACCATCTAAAATATCAATCATATCCAAATATCAAATGAAACATAATTTTGACAAACCATCTAGAGTAAACTCTAAAGTCCAAACAACAAACCGCACATAAAAAATTTCAACCAATCGAGTTGGGCTCATATATATATATATATATATATATATATATATATATAAATTAAAACAAAAAAATAATAAAAATATTTGGTTTGTTCGGTTTGAAATCGACCAAAATTAGCTAAAATCGCAAACTGAACCGCACCCTGTGATTTGGTGATTTTCCAACCATGACCGGCCGTAGATGATAAAAAACACCGATTTTAGTGTGATTTAATTTGGTGCAACCAATTTCTGTTGTGCACCAGTTTTTTTGAACCGCCCTACAAGATGAGATGCCTAATGTACTTAAGTTATTAACTGATTCTTGAATGTTCTGTTTGGTCATGTTGTTAGTATAACTTATGCTTGCATGTCTACTTGAGTCTTTTTGTTATTTTCATGAGTGTCTTAATAAAAATTAGGAATGCAAATATAATCTTCTGGAGTGGCAATAGAGCTACCTTTTTTAAAAAAAAATTATTACACATTTATCTTTAAATAAAAAGACCAAAATATACAAGTATAAAACTCCTTTTAATTACTCTTAATAATTGTTGGATCGGTTTCTAACCAAACGTCCACATGTCTCTGAACCGCTGATGCTGTGTCCTCAAACTGTCTACGTGTCCTTGCTATTCCAAAGTACTCTGAACTTCAGGCAGGTTCGGAGAGGCGGGGGTGGCCACCTGCAAAGACTCTTCGATGCTTAAGTCAGTGGTCTTTCTTTGATTCAGGGTAGCAATGATTTAGTTCTATATGAGTATATCTTTGTTTCTTGCTCGTAAACTTTTAAATATTTCTTTTTGTATGCGTACATGTCTCCTCTTGGGAATGCACAGCTCATATATATATAGTCCTGAGATTGTGAACCTCCTGGTTGTCATTCTCAGGACCGAGTACCTTTTTTCTCAAGGCTTTCTCCAGAGGTCACGGGCCGAGATTACTGTGATCCCTCCTGCACTGCTGTAGCCTAGTTTCTGCCATTCCCTATGGCACGAGTCTGTCAGGGACGAGATTTGGACAAATCGCCGTTCTGTCAGGACGGCTTGCCGCCTGCGCATACCTACTTAAGATCGCATTAAATGCTCTGTCTGGGTCTAGAGCTGTGAGTTGCTTTCCATTGTATTCTGGTGGAAGACCCTTGGGGCTTCTGACCTCCTAGCTGTCGAGGTAAGGGTCAGACTGGGCTGAGTCTATCCAAGGTCTGTGATGGGCTCAGCCCTAACCTTGGATAGCCCAATGGCCAATGTGGTATCATGTGTGACCTGGTGGCCTTTAGCGAGTCACTCTCGACACTTGTCGGATGGTGGGCCCCGTTTGTGACCTGTTCAGCCGTTTAATCGTCCACGTGGTGTATGATTTGGGAACGGGTCCCACAACTGCCCCATTTTCTCTACTTGATGGATTTGTTTCCGTCAAGTAGGGAAATCGTTTATCCGTTCTTCCAATCTGGGGGATGCACGTGGCTCCCCCTTGCCGACACGGAGGCACGCCATCCCATGTCACGAAATTTTTTAAATTTCGAAGTTCCGACTATTCAGTCTCCTTTGCTCTCCCCTTTTCCAGAAAAACTCTTCGGCTCCCCCTCTATAAAAGCCACATTTACGCTCATTTGCTACTTTACTAAAATCTTCAATTATTCTAGCCTCGTAAAATCCTAGGGTTTCCGACTTCCCCCTTTCTAGAGACTTTTGCTCTTTCGATTGTATCCAGAACAATGACTTCGGGTCAAGATCAGGAATTGTGCCCCATCGTGGATTCGGAGTTGGATTCACTAAGGAGACAGCTCTGCCTCCCCAGTGGAGTTATGCTGCAAAGGGTCGAGGGCCCTGCGGATTGGTATCTTCGTTCCTCTGCCCCCGAAGGCTCTACTATTTTGGGCAGAAAACATCTGGAATGGCTATAATTCCCTCTTCCTCCTCTGATCCACCAATTCTTCGCTTTGACGGGGATCCATCCGATATAATTAAACGCAAATGGGGTCATGATTCTGATGGGGCTTTCTGCCCTGTCAGTTCTCTATAACTTGCATATCGACCTGGAGGTGGTCTTTTATGCTTATAAACTCACCTTCATCCCCAAGAAGAGTTCGTACCCTACCTTTTACCTCCAACTGCTCCCGGGACATCACATCTTCTGGGGCTTGCCGAGGTCAGACAAGCAATAGGACTCCCACACTAGGCTATACATCGTTGAAGGGACATGGTGCTCCCCTTGGGTGAATGGCGAGCACTTCCAAATTCCCTCAATTTTCCTGCAGAATAAGTACTAGGTCGTGATTTTTGGGTCTGTGTTCTCCTCGTCTATTATTGCTCACGTTATTTTGTCTTGTGCAGCCTCAGCAGAAGAGAACAGGTTCGAGCCGCATTTGTCGGCGGGGCAGCTCAAAGGCCTGGAAGGGATCGTCATCTTCGGATCTTCTGGGGACTGCCGGCACATCCAGGCTGCCCTCAACCCCTTAGTGATGAATATGATGCCCAAGATGGTTTCATACCTTCCATTCCCTTTGGATACCTGGGTCATCACAAAGCACCTGCGGAGCTGACTTGACGCCTCTGCCCTGAACCGATTCCACCGGGACGAGCACAATCGAATCGCCATGGTGGGTCGTCAGGTTACGGCTTCAAGCCAATTGGCGGGCTCCAACAACCTGGTGGTACCGACTAGCCACAAGCTCGAGGAAGCCGTGAGGTTCGTGGCTGAGGAGTGTGTCAGGCTCCGCAAAGAGGAAGCCACTGCCCCCAAAAGGGCTAAGGGTGGGTTCATTTTTGCATCCTTGAGCTTCGTGGATCGGATTATGGCCGTGATCTAAACATATTGCTTGTTCTTTGCAGGTTTTGAGACGGGCCCATCGGCTGACCCCTCCCCTGTCAAGGGGGAGGCCGCGGGACATAAGGCTCACCCCAAGGCACCTGCTGGCCGGCATCTCGTGGTGCCCTCCCCCGCTCTGACGCAGGCGGACCTCCATCCGGGGGAACGTCTGCCATAATGGCCGTATACAGCGAGGGGATGCCCTTGAGTCTGCCTGGGGGGTCTGCTGCACCAACCTCGTCTACCCTTGACTCTGGTTCGAAATCGGGTGCTACTTGCCTCGGCGGGGAGATCGCCGAGCTCAGTGGGGGGGCTCCGAGGTTGAAGTCTCGGCTATCTTCCCCTCCCCCTGTCCCAATAAAGCGGCATCACGAGGTTGGCTCATCAAAAGAAGAAGAAGGTCGGGCAGAGAAGAGGGGCAGGGTTACCCCATCGTCTGACAGTGATGACGACAGGGCCACGCTGACCCTTCTAAGGAGAAGAAGGTCCGTGCGCAGTGGCCTACCAAGAAGAGACGCACCACTTCCCACCGTAGCCAACGGCGCTCTTGGCGGCATCCAGCTTTCCTCCGTCCCTACCGCCACTGCTTTGGAGGCATGCTCGGCTGGGGGAGAGGGTGCCCCCATGGCTGGAAGGGTGGAGCCGTGTTCCTCAGGCGCGGGCAACACCCAAAGAGAGGGTCCAGCCGCAGAGTCGGAGCTGGAGGCGCTCTCTTTGGAAAACGTCGAGCTTGTCGCCAGCCGTACCTTCGCACAGGTTTGGTTCATTTAGTTGCCTCTACGTATCTCAGCATCCTTGCTAGACGCTGACCCCTCTTTTTTCGTTTAACTTGCAGCTGATCGCCATCCGGTCTTTCTATTCCTCTCGCGTCAGGAACTTGACCAAGGAGCTGAACTCCCGCTCTGCACTGGCCGAGTGTAGTGAGGCCGCCCTTGCCGAGTTGAGGACTGACTTCGATTTATATCGGAGCCTCGATGAGGCGAGGGTCAGCAGCACGGTAGCTCACGCTCTGAGTGTCGAGAGGACCAGGCGCGAGGAGCTGGCTGCGAGACTGGTCAAGGCGGAGGCTGACTAGCTTGCTCAATCTGAGGCCACCAAACTGGCTCAAAACGAGCTCAGGGTCAAGGAGCAAGAACTGCAGAGTGCAGGGGCAGAGATGGGACTGGCTTTCGTCGCTCGTGATAGGGCTGTCGATCACACCAAAGAAGCGAGGAAAGCCAAGGTGAAAGCCAAGCTAGAGGCCCACTCCCTGCAATGTAGACTTGATCGGTCCAACAAGGTAAATCGACATCTCTACTTGGATCACAAAAATTTGATGGGTGCTCATGTAGAGATGTCTCGCAAACATAGAAAGGACCTTGCTGACATTAACACTTTTTTGGTCGAATTATCGTAGTAGCAAGCGGAGTTAAGGCTGTGGCTCTGAGGGATAGGCTGGCGGATGCAGAGAAGCTGAAAACAAGGTACCAGAGACAGGTGGATGTCCTGTTACAGGTCTGGCTGGGAGAACAGAGAATTCGAAGGCCATGCTAAGGTGGTAACGCCAGACCAGTTTGA
>JXTB01000243.1:620627-632025 GCA_002914805.1 Parasponia andersonii | reverse complement strand
AAGTAGAGTATTTGCTATGGTAAATGTTAGGCAACGTGCAAACTACTCCTTTTCAAGGTCTAGAAAAAGCTAATGGGCACAATTAGGGAGAGGTAAAAGTAGCGATAGAAAGAAGGTCTAGAAAGAGGAAGGAATATAAGAAAAGAAAATTGAAAAAGTCGAGAAGATATTACATTGTTATTGGAATATGATCAGATTGCTAAAGGTGAATTGCTTGTTCATAAAGTAAAGTGGGAAGTTTGCATGTAGGAACCAATTTTTTTTTTTTTTAAATGTTGGTATAGTTACTATTTGATGGAATTTTTTTTTTTCCCGATTTAGGTCTTTCAAACAATGAAAGAAGAATATTTTTTGCTTGATACTTGAAATCTGGTGTAGAATTAGAGAGTGGAGGAGGGTAAAATTGCTCTCTCACATGCAAGAATGCCACGAAGTTGGATGAAAATAGTCAGTCACTAAAATGAACGTTATTTACCAAGAAAGAGAGTGTCAAATTTTCAGAATCTCATATTGCATATGAGTGTAACTGATAGGATCCTAGAGCAGTAGCTGAAATGAAAGAGTAGAAATAGAGAAGAATAGGTCCTTGTATTGCTAAAGAATCAATTATGCAAGTATTGTTAGACTTTCAAGAGGTCTAATTCTCTCCCAGCTATATCAGTACTCGATTATAACATACAAAACTGAACTACCTCTAAACGAGTCCCCAAGCACCTTTTATAACCCTCCCACTCTACTCGCTAACCAAGATTACAAACAACTAACTAACCAATACTCAATAACAACTGGCCCTAACTAACTAATAAACTACAACTTATTAACCTGCAATATTCACAACCAGCAAGTAGAGACTTATCAGTAACCAACTATATAAGATAGGCTTACCAGAAATCTTATTTATCCTTTACAATTGTTAATTAGTACTGAAGTAATGTTGAAAACTTGCACACCAAATGCCGCCTAATAGTATTGTATGGTAAAGTGTTCATAAGGCTAAAAGTCTAGAAAAAATAAGAGAGCAGAGAACAATATCAAAGTAAAAATAATTAAATAAGTGCACAAAATTGAAAAATTTGAAACAAAAAAAAAAAGGAACAGATAATATAGATTACAGTAAGCAAATAAATCAATAGCAAGGTGCCACCAAAAGTTGCCTTGAGAATCTATCAATTTTCTCATTTTCTTTCATTTAGGACGAACCAATGTAATAAGCTTGTAATTTATAGTTGCGTGATTGCCCCACTCAAATGACAAAAGATTTCGAACTTGACAAAATTGTGAAGATTGTGTACAAAATGAGTTCTTCCCTAATTAGCTAGAATGTACATCCCAGTTAGGATAGGACATTATACAGTCTCGCACTTGTTCTGAATTATTGACATGTAAATTCCAACCTCATTACTCAAGTAATCCAAGTCTATATCACTATATTTCTCGAAAAAAAATTAAAAAAAACCTTGAAAGGATATTCTACTAACTATTAAAGGATATTTGGATCCTTTAATTAGCTTATCTTGATATACATTTCCTTATAATTAGCTTATCTTGATATACATTTCTAAGGAAACTACTTGGGCTAGCTAAAGTGGTAGAATGGGTGAGTGTATGTATAAATGGTCTTGAGGTTTAAGTCCCTTTAAATATGTTGTAAAATATATAAAGTATCTAAGGACCAGATTCTTAAAAGTGCAACATTGTATGGAGCTTATCGAAAGCAATTAGAAAATAACCATTTAAGTGAGGCGTACGATGAGCTTTATTTAATCATCCGAGGAGAAAAAATGATACGATGACACAGTTAATCTCTTAGATTAGAGATTAATTACACCATACAAGAAAACGAATACCGAGAATTATCATAGTAATTAAAGCCTACGTCCACGTGAAACTATTTTACAAAGCTTTCACTATGAATAAGAATAATTACACCCTCTTTCTCCCAATTTTAAAGTCAACAGTCTCTCTCCAAGACCCCTAACAACGTTTGTATTTATTTTTCCCTTGTTACCAGTAGTTGCCCTCTGATATTGTATTTATAATACAATCCATCACAATAGTTGTTGCCTTTTTTCCACGTTCTGCTCCTAAGAGAATTGGATAACTAATACCTAGTTTCCTGATTCACTTGTAGTTCCTGGTTTTCTATTTTGGTAACCCTCAAGTAGCCACCCATAAGTAAACTAATCTCTCTAATTAGGAATTAATAAAACACCCTAACTTATTTTAATTCACTGTCAAAATAGGTAACAATTCTCCATCTTGGATATTAATTAAAACCTTATCCATAGCACTTTGTAGTAGTTTCCAATCTGCCCCCTCCTGAGGCTTAGTTGCTATGACTTGAATCAAGTTCAAGCAATGCTTGAACTTTGTTACTGAAAGAGTTTTGGTTAATATGTCTATTGGATTATCTTCTGTAGTAATTTTCTCTATGTTGATCACTTTCATCGTGATGATGTTTCGAATAAAATGAAGACAAACATCAATATGTTTGGTTTGTTCATGATAAACCTGATTCTTGGACAAATGAATGACACTTTGACTATCACAAACACACATTCATTGCTTGTTGCTTACCACCTAGTTCATTAACTAATCCCTACAACCATATTGCCTCCTTTATAGCTTCTGAATAAGCTATATACTCTGCTTCTGTTGTAGACAAGGTTTGTTAGGAAAATAACCTCCTTAGTAGGCACACAAAATTGTGAAAGTGATAAATAAAGTGAAATAAGAAGATATACAATTTACGTAGTTCATTAATTTGGCTACGTCTACGGAATTACTGTAGATCTTTTACTATTGAGAGAAAATTTACATTGTTTATAATACTCACAACTCACAATCCTAACCCTAATTACACCTAAGAATTTTCTCATAAAAATTCTTTCAAAAGCTTTTTCTTAAGCTTCTATTGAAAGCTCTCTTTCTTTTACTCTCAGTTTTGAGATTTTATCTCTTTATGTTGGTATAATATTGATGAATGGGAGAGGCTCTATTTATAGAGCCAAATCCTTTCCTCTGTATTTGGTTGCAGCTACTATTGATGACCACTTTTTCATTTTTGTCAACAAAGCCTAGCTCTGAGTAATTGAGCCAACAAAGGAGAGAAAATAATTGTTGTTTTCTTTTGACTCATTATGGGAGATGCTCACAATTTTGATGCATGCAGCCACCATTATTGACTTTGCTTTTATAATTCTCTCACTTAAAGATGAATTTCAATCTGTCTCATACACTTAGATCAATGTAATAGTTCATTCTTCTCTTTACGCTTGTAGGCCAACATAGCTTCAGTTGGTCAATGGTCACCGTCTTTGTTAGCATATCTGTAGGATTCTTTCTCCCCAAAATCTTGTCAAGCACTAAAACTCCATCTTCCTAAGCTGATATGATGAAGTGATACCGTACTTGTATATATTTTGTTTTGGCATGAAAAATAGGATTCTTTGCTAAATGAATTGCACTCTAGCTATCACAATACAACAAACTCTTCTCTTGCTTGTGACCCAGTTCCTCTAAGAAAGACTTTAACCAGATCATCTCTTTGCAAGCTTTTGTTATGGTAACGTACTCCAGCTCAGTAGTTGTACATTCGAGATTGTATACATATCCAATAGTACTTTTCTTGTCATCTAAATTACTGGCCATGTCAGCATCTACGCAGCCTTATAAGCCCAAACTCGTCTTTTTAAAACATAGGGCTTTGTCTTTAGTACCTCTCAAATATCTAAGAATTCGCTTTACGATCTAGTGTTATTTACTTGGATTACTCATAGGCTAGCTCACAGCTCCCACTACATGGGCTATATTCGGTCTAATACACATCATGACATATATAAGACTGCCAAGAGCAGATGCATAAGGTACCTTTGCCATGTAGATCTGCTCCTCCTCCGTCGAGAGTGACTGCTCTTTAGTCAATTTGAAATGACAACCAAAGGAGTACTCACAAGTTTTGTTCTGTCCGTGTTGTATCTATTAAGCACCTTATTTATACATTCCTCTTGTGATAGCTTTAACATCCTGTTCACCTTATCTCTAGAAATCCTCATCCCAAAGATTTGTTTTGCTGCTCCTAAGTCCTTCATTGAGAATTCCTTTGATAATTTTTTTTTTGTGCTTACCAGTTTCCTCCATGCATGCTCCAATAATCAACATATCTACATATAGAAGTAGAATGATATAGGAATTGTCAAACCTTTTCACAAAGCAACAATGATTTGTCTGGCATCTCAAGTAACCATTGTTACTCATGAATCCATCAAACTTCTTGTATCACTGTCTTAGAGCTTGTTTAAAATCATACAAGCTCTTCTGAAGTTTAAACACCATTTTCTCTTTTCCTTGTATTTCAAAGCCTTATGACTGCTTCGTATAAATTTGACTACTGGAGAAAAAATCTTGATGTAGTCAATGCCTTCTTTCTGCTGAAAACTTTTTACAATAAAGCCTTGCCTTGTAGAGCTTGCTACCATCATGCTCTTTCTTTATTCGGTAGACCCACTTATTGTATAATACCTTTTTTCTTTCTGGTAGCTCAGCCAACTCCCATGTTTGATTGGACGACAGTGAATCCATCAAATCTTTCACGAATAACTCTAACTTGATTGACTCATTATCCTCTATCAGTCAATAGAATGTAATATAGTGGAGGGGCATATCTTTGTGGCAGTTGAATGCTTCTGGAGGATTTTTTTTGAGTTCAATTACATGAATTTGTGGATCTACTTCGGGAGCTCCAACTTCTTAATCTTCCTAGACATTATTTTTCTTTTCATCTATCGGGATATCTTTAAGTGGCACTTTATTTGCCTTATTGATATCAGGACATACACCATTAGCTCTGGTGCTTAATCTATCTATGTA
The DNA here is from genome assembly GCA_002914805.1 of Parasponia andersonii. Classification (NCBI taxonomy): domain Eukaryota; kingdom Viridiplantae; phylum Streptophyta; class Magnoliopsida; order Rosales; family Cannabaceae; genus Trema; species Trema andersonii. The sequence continues at coordinate 627,156 of JXTB01000243.1, read as the reverse complement.
CAACATATCCGTATCGAAGATAACATCTTTGATCCTGATAATCAAACTCATTGTTGTCATAATCGATAAAATATCACTTGGATTTTGGATCAAGCTTATTTCGATTATCAGAGTCGATATGAATATAGGATAAACAACCAAAAACTTTCAAGAAAGAAAGTTTTACCTCTTTACTATACCAAACCTCTTCTGATATTTTGAAATCAAGAGGTGTTGAGGGTCTCCTATTGATCAGAAATGTTGCAATGTTAACTACTTCAGCCCAGAACATTTTCGGCAATCTAGTATGTTCATGGTCCTGTTCATCCTTTCAACTATACCATTTAATTGTGGTTTTCTAAGAATGGTTTTCTTCATCTTGATCCCATTGAGTGCGCAATATCTCTTGAACTCATCATCTTCATATTCTCCTCCATTATCAGACTGTAAGCACTTTACTTTCAAATTGGTCTCATTTTCCATCATGGCTCTCCACTTCTTAAAGGTATCGTAGATAATAGATTTATTTTTTAGAAAATAAACTCATACTTGTCTGCTCGAATCGTAAATGAAAGTGACATAATATCTTGAGTCTTCAAGGGATGTCACAGGGGATGGTCCCTACACATCTGTATGGACCAGCTCCAACTTTGCCGCACGTAGTTTTCTTCCACCTTTTGAAAAGCTCACTTTTTTTTGTTTTCCAAAGATACAACTTTCAGAGAAACTATGCTCAATTGATTTCAGCTTTAGTAGCTTTCCTTTTGACAACATTACCTTTATTCCTTTTTTGCTCATATGCCCAAGTATACAATACCATAAATTTGAATTAATACCGACATCTACAACTGCTAGTGTATCTTTGCAACTGGAAGTCATATAAAGAGTTCCAGTTTTGTTTCCCCGGACAACAATCATGGCTCTTTTGCTCATCTTCTATGAGCCATTAGAAAAAGTCACAACGTATCCATGATCACCACGATGTCCCACCAAGATCAAATTCCTCATCATGCTGGGTACATGCCTTACGTTCTGGTTTTTCACGTCGATCTGTTTGATATCTTCAAACGAATATCACTCATACTAATAATATCCATTGGTTCTCCATTGACTGGATACACCTTACTGAAATTACTGGTAACATAATTCTTGATAATCTCTCGGTGTGCAGTGGTATGAAATGAGGCTCCTGAGTCTAAAACCCAAGAATCAATTGGACTATCAATAGACAATAATAAAGTCTCTTGTATCTCCTCAGCCATAGCATTGGCATTGTGTGAGTTGTCTTCCTTCTTTGCTGCTCTATAGTTCCTTTTTAAGTGGTTAGTTCTGCCACAGTTCGAGCACTCTAGTTTTCTTCATAGTTTGGACTTGTCTCTACTATTCCTTGATTTGGACTTGTCGCAACCTTGGTTAGAATTCCTCTCATTGTTTCTATCCCTGTTCTTGAGATTTAAGGTGGAACTTGATGGTGTTCCTTCACCGAAATCTACTCTTCGCACTTCTTCGATGAGAATTCGAGCTCTGACATCATTGAATTGTAATTTTCTTTTGCCAACAGAATTGCTAACCGCCGTTCTCATAGGTTCTCAATTATTTGGTAGAGACGCTAAAAGAATGAGAGCACGAATCTCGTCATCAAAATTAATTTCAATCGATGTCAATGTGAGATGATTGTGTTAAATTCGTTGATGTGTGTTGCTATTGAAGCACTTTCTCCCATCTTTAAATTAAACTACTTCTTCATCAAATGAATTTTGTTGTTTGTCGATAGTTTTTCGTATATATTTGACAGGATGCTCATCATTTCTACTGTGATTTTTGCCTCTCCCATGTTGTGAGCAACGTTCCTCATTAGCGTCAATCAGGTTACGCCTAATGTCTGTCGATCAAGAACTTTCCACTAGTCGTTCTCCATTTTCTCTGGTTTCACTCCTAATAAAGGTTGATGCAATTTTTTGCAATGACGATAATTTCTAATCTGCAATCTTTAAAATGAGAAATCTAAACCATCGAATTTGTTAATACTAGGTCCTGATCTGTTTTCTCCAACATCGCTCTTACTGTTGACGTTTCGTACAAGTAAATAGTACTATATACGTAAATAGTGTTGTATACGTAAAAAATACATATCGAGGCTCTATTTATAAAGCCAAATCCCCTCCTCTATTTGGTTGGCAGCTACAATTAATGACTACTTTTTTACTTTTGTCAACAAAACCCAACTAAGTAATTGAGCTACCAAAAGAGAGAAAACAACAAAACCCAGCTAAGTAGTTGAGCCACCAAAGGAGAGAAAACAATTGTTGTTTTCTTGACTCATTGTGAGAGGCGCCCATAATTTTGATGCATGCAGCCACCATTATTGACTTTGCCTTACAAGGCAACCATAGTTTGTAATGTTACTATCCAACTTATTGCATTACTCCCAAGTTGAAAAGTATGTCTTGCTAATGATTTCCTAGAGTCCAAATCACCTACCTAGTTTGAATTCACAAACCCAATAACATGCTCCTCATTTGATTTCACCTCACCGTAGAGTAACTCCACTAAACTCGTTCCACCCAAGTATCTTAGTACCTTTCTTGGATTAGCCATATAACAACCAACCACACTAAAGACATGACTCAAATCTGGTCATGTGCACCCCATATTATACATTAGGCACCCAACAACACGTGAATATGGAACTTCCAGCATCGTCTTCTTTTCTTCGGTCTTAGGTGATTGTTAACGAGAGAATTTGAAGTGTTGAGCTAAAGGAGTTGCTACCAGTTTGGCTTTGTTCATCCCAAATCTTTTTAGGATGCGCTTCACATATCCTTGTTGTGATCAAAACAAGGTACTAGCTTTCCTATTTCACACAATCTCTATTCCTAAGATCCTTTTAGCTGATCCTAAGTCTTTCATCTCAAACTGTCATTGTAGTTGTTCTTTGATTCTGTTCACTTCTGTCTTTTTTTTCTTTACAAGAAATTAAATATCATTTACATACAGTATCAAGTATATATGTGTGTCACCAATAAGCTTCTTCAAATAAACACAACTATCATGATCACTTTTCTCAAATTTAGTCCTGTGCATAAATTCATCAAACTTTTTGTGCCACTATCGAGGAGATTGTTTAATTTTAAGTAGGCATACTTGATTCCTTCCCCTCTACTATGTAACTTTGGAGTTGATTCATGTAAACGCGTTCTTCCAATTCTCCATGAAAAAAGTCGGTATTCACATCTATCTGCTTGAATTCTAAATCCAAGTCTGTAACCAAAGCCAATAAAACTCTAATAGAACTGGGTTTTACTACTGAAGAGAAATTTCAATGTAATCAATTCCCTCTCGTTGAGTGAATCCCTTAGCCATCAATCTAGTTTTATACCTAGATTTCTATACTTGTGGAATTCCTTCATTCTTCTTATAAATCCATTTATAGCTTACAATCCATTGACCCGTCGACTTGTCAATCCAAGTCTTATTTTTCTCTAGTGAAGCTACTCTTCATCCGTAGCTTGACTTCACTTTTCATTATCTTCACCTTCAATGGCTTCATCAAAGTTCCTTGGATCTGAATCTCCCAAGTCTTCTGCCACTAATAGGGCAGATGAGACCATATTATTAAAACCATACTTTAGTGGTGATCTTGTTGGTCTCCTCGGTCTCTCTTGCAACACTAGTTTTCGGTGTATTCCTCCTTGGTTTTAAATTGATCATGGGATTGCTTTTGCTGATTTTGGGGAGCTTTTGTTTCTCTTGGTTGTTTTTCCTTGTTCGGATCATTACTATTAGCCTCCACATCAGATAGCTCCACCTCAAGCCCTATACTCTCTATACAGATAGCACCTTCTGTATGTTTAGGATCTGATTTTATAGTATTCTTATACAATTCTGACTCCCTAAAGGTAACATCATGACTTATTAACGTCTTCACCTCACCATCTTCAATGCTTCATAATTTGTAGTCTTTTATCCCATCCAAATATCCAAAGAATGTACACTTCTTGGCACTAGGTTTTGCCTTGTTTAATGTGAGCGAACGCCACATATCAGAACACTCTCAAACTGCTATAATCTATCGAATGTTCTAACCACTTCTCCATTGGAGTTTTGAATTCAATTATTGTTGAGGGACTTCTATTAATCTAGTAACATGTTATTGTCACTACTTCTGCCCAAAAAGTTTGGGGAAGCCCCAAAGATGATATCATACACCCGTTCTAAAATGGTCCTATTTTAGGCCATTTTGTTGAGGTGTCTTTTCCCTGAGAGGTATAGTGCTATTCCTATTTTCTTTCAGTATTCATTAAGAGTGTTTGCACTGAATTCTAACCCGTTATTATTCTCAATTTCTTTATCTTCCGCCTAGTTTGATTTTCCATCAAGGCTTTCCACTCTTTATACTTCCCAAATGCTTTATTCTTTTGTTTAAGAATGTAAACCCAAACTCTCCTTGAGTAATTATCCAATAGTAAGAGAAAATATCTACCAATGCCATATGATGTGATTCTGTTTAAACCCTAAAGATCTAGGTATATATAATTCGTGATACCTCTAGTGTTGTGAATCCCTTTACCAAATTTAATTCTCGTTGTATTTTCATATATACAATCCTCACAAAATTCTAGCTTGGTAAATCTTTCACCTCCTAGATGTCCTTGTTTCCCTAGCTCATCGAGCCCCTTTTACTAATATGCCCAAGTCTCTTATACCACAATTGAGATTTTTCAGTCGTTATTTTACTTACAATTGTTGCCTGCCCCATTGAAGTCCTCCCATGTAGTACATAAAGGCCTTTTTGTAGTGTTCTCTCTACGAGTACTAGTGAGCCTTTAGAAATCTTCAATACTCCGTTTCAATTTAGGCATATATCGAACATCATGGAGTATTTTCTCCATTCCATTATTTAACTTAATCCTAACTAAGCCTTTCCCTTGCACAATATATGGTTTATTATTCCCCGATAAACTTGACCTCCATTCATCTTCTTGAAGATAGCGAACCAAGATTTATTTAGACTCGTAGTAAGAATACCCTGAATTGCGTATCCACTCTTCTTGAGTGTTGTTTTTTTTTTTCAATTGACAAAATTTTTGCACTTTCATAGCCTTCTGCAGCTACGTATGCATCTCCATTGTCGACTCTCTTCTCGTTTTATTTTTTTCTATCAGGGCACTCTCTTTTGGAGTCTCCCTCTTTGTGGCAAATAAAGCATTTTTTCTTGTGTCTTGATTTCAACCTTGTCTTGTTTCGGTTCTTATTGTCTCTTATTTCACGCCTTCCTCTAACTTTACTTCCTCCTCCATTTTTTGCTTCTCCTCTTAGGTAGTGTTTGGTTTGATGGAATGACAATTCCAATTGAAATTTATTCCTTTATTTGATTGGAAAAATAAAACATTGGAATAGCTATTCCACCAATTGGGTGAATAGCGATTCCTTAGAAAAAAAAAACCAATGGAATACATATTTCATTGCAGTGCAAAATTAAATAAAATATTTTTTTTTTCGAAATTATCCTTTCAAATATTTAATTATCTTTCCTAAACTTGTATATCTTGAACATCTTTTTTATTTTCCTTTATGCTTCAATCCAAAAAGGGAGAATAAAAAAATGCTTCTGGCATCAAGAGTTAAGAATCAAAGTCTCAATAATCTACAAAAGGGAAATTCACATATCAGTTTGTACAGGTTTGATGTTTCTCTCTTAATTTTTTTCTTTCTTTTTTTTTTTTCTTTTTCAAATACCAAATCGTGGTCAAAATTTCTTGGCCTCTTTTTCTTTTCTCCTTTTTTTTTGTTTTTTTTTTGTATTGATTAATTTATTGTCACAATTATTCATTTTCATTGTTTAAATCTTTTTTTAATTAATTTTTACTATTTTCTTGTTTGATATAAATGTACGTTGAATTTATAATGAGTCCTAATTTATTATTTCCAACTCAATTTTATTGGATTAAATCACGAAATAGGCCTAAAAATGTAGAAGTATTCTTTGATGACTATCATTTATGCGACTATATTATATCTGGAGTTAAATTCCCTCAAACAACAATCATAAATTTTGTTAAAAAAAAAAAAAAAACAGATCACTTTTTCTAGTTTGGTAATTAATATTTTTATTTGAATATAGTAATTACCATTGTTAGTATAAAATAATAGAATTTTAGTTAATTCTTTAATAGATTATAAACCAAAAAATTCAAGATTAAAACTTAGGTACATTTTTATAAAAATAGTACTTATTCTATACTATTCTGATTAACAGTTAGGGATATTTTTGTAAAATTAGTATTTGTTTCATTCCATTCTAATTATTAACGAAAAGTTAGTAATTATGATTCTTATATTAATTCTAATGCTCAACCAAATGTAGAAATTGAATTTATTTAGTTATTCCATTCATATTCAAATTCTATTGTATTCCTATTCCTCTTCTATTTTATTCTGTCAAACCAAATGTCACTTTAAGGCCGGTTCCAACTCCTCTAAGATTAAGGTTTCACGGCTGCATCTTATAGTGTTCAAGTGACTATAAGCAGATGGTAGTGAATTTAGC
>JXTB01000243.1:601828-620614 GCA_002914805.1 Parasponia andersonii | reverse complement strand
CTTGGTTTTAATGGTCAATCTTCTCGCTTATATTTTCTAAATCGATGACCAATTTATTGAACTTGTCAAGATTATCATCAAGACTTTCATATTCCTCCATCTTGAAGCCAAAGAATCTGACTTTCAAATAAATTTTCATGTAAAAACTCTCCAACTTGAGCCATATACCTGTTGTGGTTATCTCGTTCTTCATCTTCCAAAGTACACTATAACTTAGGTACAAGATCATAGTGTTGTAGGCGGTCTCCATTATCTCGGCTTTTTGCGGTGTCGGTCAAGTTGCTCGGCAGGTTCTCTTCTCCACCTAAGGCTTGTGCAACCTTCTGCTGCACTAGAACAACTTTCATCGACTTCCTCCGTATCCCAAAATCGTCTTTCCTATTGAAATGTTCAATTTTGAATTTAGTCACTACCATCTTCAATCTCGCTCTTGATACCACTAGTTATGATGATGGAATTATTGCACACACACAATTAATCTCTTAGATTAGAGATTAATCACAGCACAGACAAAGAACACGGGAAAAATAATAAAAGAACACTAAGAATTACTGTGGTTCAGCTTTAATAATTAAAGCTTACGTCCACATGAAACTACTCACCGAAGTTTTCACTGTGAATAAGAATAATTGCACCCTCTTTTTCACAATTTTACAACAAAGTCTCTCTCACTCATATTGTTTTCCTTTGACTTGTCACCGGTGGCTTCCCTCCGGTATTTTATTTATAATACAACCCATCATAATAACTGCTACACTTTTTCACGTTCAGTTCCTATTATAGAATTGGTAACTGGTACTTGGTTTCCTGATTCAATTGTAGACCCTAGTTTCCTATTTTGATAACCCTCCAACGGCCACCCATAAGTAAAATAATCTCTCTAATTAGGAATTAATAAAACACCCTAACTTGGTAATTTTCTTATTTTAATTGACAGCCAAAATACGTAGCAAAAAATATTAATGTTCTTTTTTTTTTTGGCATGCTAGAAAAAATTAATAGATGAAAAGTTAAAAGTTGAAAAAGAAAGCAAAGTTGTGCAATGGAAGTTTGACAACTCCAAGGCATGCCAAGGTGAGCTATTTGTGCTTACCGACGCATTTTTTCGTCGGAAAAAGTAACATAAAACGTCGGAGAAAGGTAATTAATAATTGCCGACGCAATTCTTCGTCGGCGATTATCGTCAGTGTAAGACCGTAGCTAAATGTAGCTCACCGACGGAAATTTAATTTTGTCGGTAAAAGTAACGTTCACCGACGCATTAGTGAGTTTTACCGACGCATGATTTACGTCGGCGAAAGTTTTCCGTCGGGGAAAAAATGCCCAAATTCGAAATCTACTTGACTTTCATTGACGAATAAACGCGTCGGTGAAAGTTAAACAATTACCGACACATAAATGCGCCGGTGAAAATTAAACAATTACCAACGCATTTATGCGTCGGTGAAAGTTATTAAAGAGAGAATTTAAAAACGTACAATACATTTTCCGACGACAAAATGCGCCGGTGAAAATATTTATAAAAATAAATGCGTCGGCAAAAATTTTATTAATTTGTTAAAAAAATTTATTTTATTGATTGTTATAATTATTAATTAATTAATAATAATTAATAATTAATAATTAATAATTAATTTGGTTAACTAATATATTAAAATTTGAAAGAAGATATATTAACACAAATTTTATTAAATAAAGAAAATATACAAATTGTATCTAAAATTAGAACATATTATAAAATAAAAAAATGTCTACAATTCTGAACGCAGAGGTAGTGGTATCTCGATGCCGACCTTTGCAATCAATGTTTGAAACATCCGGTTTTGCTCGTTGAGTTGTCGCTGAGTCTCCTCGAGTCGGCGTTGATTCTCTGCTTCCTTTTCGGCTATTTGTCGCTGAGTCTCGTCGATCCGCCGCGCGTGCTCCGCATCCTTCTCAGCTAGCTGCTGCTTCAGGGTGGCGATTGTCTCAGCGACTTGTCTCGTGCTGGCAATCCTCTGTCCTATTATACTTTTCAGCTGAGGGAGTGCTCCCAACCTTTTCTGCCACCTAGATCTAGTCCCTAAAGCCTTGGACACGATTTGAAATTCATCAACCTGTTCTGGCCCCACCACAAACTCAGCAGACGAGGCACCATTCCCAAGCTCAGACTGAGCACGAGACTGAGTTTGAGTTAGTGCCTCCACCTTGTACGTAACCATCTCCGCCTATAAAATAAAATAAAAATTAAAGTAATTATAATTTATATACGCAAATTAAATATTTTAAACAAACAACATGAATTCTTACATGTTTCTCCTGGGTATACTCGTTCCGCCAACTAGACGGCTTGAGATGACGGCTCTCGAAGTAGTCGATAGGGCTCATAACCTCTCCGGTTTCTGGGTTGCCCTAAAAAAAATAGGAAAAAAAGGGTAGATTATTTAGTTATAGAATATTTTGTACTGATTAGAGAAAATGTTTGACTTTCTAATCTTTGCCTTCATCTGGCTAATCATGCTAGACAAATCATGTGCAGGCGGATACACTAAGTGTGCACACTCGGCACGTAATACCAAGTGTGTGCATATATGTGTGCTCACAACACTTATAGCCAAGTGTGTGCACATTTCCACAACAAAATCACCTACATTATAATACAAATTAGATATAAAACTAAAATATATATCTAAAATATATAAACTAAAATATTTCAGAGTTGTTTCAGACTAATCCCATACTTGATACTACATAATTCATCATTGAAAGAAAAACTATATAATTCAATATAATCATAAGAGAACTAAATCTTGAAAATTTTACAAACAAAGCTCAATTACAAAAACCCAAAAAAAAAAAAATAAAAGAAAAGAAAAGTATATTCTATGTTTATAATCAATTCGCTTAATTATTTATTATAACTTTTCAACTAGGGTGTTGGCTTGATTTATTTTAGTCTAGTGAATGATCTCTGAAATTAATTAGGGTCATTCAAATTAAATCCATTAAGCAATATAATAGACTATGATGGTTCAGATAATTAAAAAGGGTTCCAAGTTTTCTCCATTTCAAATTACGATTAGTTTGTTAACACAAATTAATTATTATTAGGTTGACTTGCACTAAAATTTGTACACCAATTGAATGTCATGATTTCACTTTACAAATTACTTCCTTTTTGTTTTCTTTTCTTGCAATAATCTTCTTCTTAAGAGATATTACACAAATTAATTGGAGTTTTAAGAAGCAAAAGGTGGTGACTTGATCAAAGTACTGAAGCTAAGAACACAGAGCAGTTGCTTCAGCTACAACAGAACTAGTTTAGTTATACCCTTTGTTCAAAGATCAACTGGGCATTAAACTTCAGCAGTAGTCAATATTAGTTATAGAGAGAGAGTTTTGGCTCGACAGCTTGATGTTTAATATAGATATAGATATGCTAGTTACCAATTTTTGAGTACCCAAACACTTAAAATTATACACAAACCTTCTAATTATCTTTAGTATCTAAGCTAATTTATAATAATTAGTTTTCCAAAGAGAAACAATATAATACTGAAATTAAATTCATAACATCGTAGCATTAAAAATTAAAATTAGAATTATATCAAAATTCTTCAATTTTATATATACACCATACTTAGAACGTGGTTATAATTTTCTACGCTCTGTTGACTAAAAGGAAAATATTTGTAAATGTAAAGTTGCATCACTGTTTTTTAAAAAAAAAAAAAAAAGAAGAAGAAGAAAGGTCCAGTATGCTATTCTAAATATTCTTGCCAAAAATTTGGTCAATTTTTGACAGAGAGCATCGGCAAATAATATTCACTCAACATGATACTTAAAATGAAAGATTCGAATAGATAAACATTACCAACAAGTTGACAAAGTGAGACCGAATTTTTTTTTTTGAAATTAATACCGATTGGAATAGACAAAGTGAGAATTTTAATAGAGTTTTACACGAATAGCAATATAATCACGGGTGTCTATAGATAATAAATAAATAAATAAAATCATACAAAAAAAATAAATAAAATCACTATTTCATAGTCTGAATCATACAAAAAAATTAAAATCCAAACATATTACACACTTTATTCCACTCACTCAACAAAAAATTAAATTTAAATTTAAATTAAAAAAAAATGGGCCAATCAATACAGAAAAATAATTTGAATCATTCAAAAATGAGAAACTCAATCGGGTTCAGTAGACAAACCATAATAGCAAGCATAATCCAAAATTTGAAGATTGAAGAAGAACAAGAGAGATTTGGGTCATACAAAAAGTTTGGCACCTGACGATTTAGGGTCTGAGTGGATCTGATGACGGCGTTAGAATTCAGTGATTTTCAGCACCAAATTATTATTTTGGCTTGAGACGGAAGCTAGAGAGGAAAGAGAGAGCTCAAGGGATTGAGGGATCTTGAGGTTGAGATTAGAGAGAGAGAGAGAGAGAACGAGCTTCAGAGGAGAGAAACAGAGAGCTTGAGCGGCGGAAGAACGAAAGAGAGAGCTCGTAGAGTTTTATCATAATCTTATTTCAAAACGACGTCGTTTTGTTTCTTTTTTTTTTAAATAAAAAATTGACATTTGCCGACGGAAACTATTAATCTATCGGTGTATTGTCACTACACCGACCGACGGAGACCCGTCGGTGAAAGATGCCCGATAATTAATTTTTTTAGCAATCTTTTGCCGATGGGTTTCACTAAAATCCGTCGGCGAATATAAGCTTTCACCGACGGGCTATTAATAGTCCGTCGTCAAAAATCATATTTCTTGTAGTGTATAACCGTCTCAAGTCTATTTTGCCTTCGATCATCGATGAGTCACGGAGTGCTTTTGTTTTGGGTCGTCAGATTACCGATAATGTAATTGTCGCCTTTGAAATTATGCACTCCTTACGAAGGAGGAATAGAGGCAAGAAAAGATGGAACGCACTAAAACTCAATATGAGCAAGGCTTACGATCGGGTATTCTGGAATTTTCTGAAGGTAGTCATGAGGAAAATGAGTTTCACGAATTCCTAGAGCTCCATTGCCCTAGACTATATTACTACACCCCATTTCTCTTTCATGATCAATGGTAATCGATGTGGAGATGTGACACCAACGAGAGGCTTTAGGCATGTCACCTTATCTCTTCTTTCCGTGTGGTGAAGGTCTTTCAGTTGTAATAAAAAATGCAGAAGATTGAGGAACTCTGACAGGTTTTAACTGCTCTAGGGGAGGTCCAAGTGTCTCTCATCTTTTTTTCACCGATGAAAGTTTATTATTTTGCAAGGAAACTTAGGAGGAGGCAATTGAGGTGAAGCAACTCTTACAACGATATGAACGTGCTTTAGGACAATCTATAAATTTTCAGAAGTCAATACTATCCTTTAGCCCAAATGTACACCACCCTTCCAATGACCTGATCCAACAAACTCTAGGACTATGTGTGGCTCACACACATGACAAGTATCTTGGTCTACCACCTTTTATGGGAAAAAATAAAAAAGAAGCTTTCTCCTCCATAAAATGGCGAATAGTGAGTAAACTCTTCTCGACAGGTGGCAAGGAGATCTTAATTAAGGTTATTGCCCAATCAATACCAACTTACACAATGAGTATTTTCAAATTACTAATCACTTTCTGTCATGAAATTCATGCACAAATTGCTTGCTTTTGGTGGGGGGCTGAGCCGAAAAAAAAAAATTCTATTGGTGGACTTGGAATCGTCTTTTGCCAAAGAGGAAGATGATGGCCATGATTTTAAGGACTTTGTTAATCTTCAACAAAGCCCTCCTAGCGAAGTAGGCTTGGAGACTTCTTAAGAATCCTTCCTCTCTAACGGGAAGAATTTTGAAGTATAAGTACCATAGAAGGTCAGATTTCTTGCATGCTCAAACTGGCACAAGATCTAGTGCTATATGGCAGAGTATCACCTGGGGACGAGATAGTCTTTGGTTGGGACTTTGATGGCAAATGGGGAGCGGTTAAAAAAATTCAAATCTTCAAAGACCCTCGGTTTCCTAGGCCAAACCACTTCCGACCAATCACAACCCCTCCCCCACAATTAGAGAACATGCTGGCTTCATAGTTGATCCTAACTCCAGGTTTTTGAAATGAGAACAAGATTCGAGAGGTCTCTTAGGAAGTTGATGGTCCCACCCTTCTTGCTATACCGTTGAGTGTTATTGCATCTAAGGACAAGCTAGTCTGGCAGTACGAGAATGGAGTCTACTTTGTTCAATTAGGTTACAAAATGATCCTCAACTCTAAAAGAAAGGAAAAAAGTTCAAATCCACGTAGAGGCTGTCAATGGTGGAACTTTCTTTGGAGTCTAAATCTTCCTAGCAATATTCTTATCTTCATTTGGAGAATTTTCTTTGGAATTATTCCAATTGCCCATAACTTTGCAACGAGAGGAGTTTCTTGTCCCAACACTTGTTCTATATGTCTAGAAGACCGAGAAACTACCATCCATGCATTAGTAGTGTGCCCTTACTCCCCAGCATGTTAGGAGCAGTGTTCATTTTGGGAGACAATGGAGCGTTTTAAGAGGCTTCATTTCCAGGATTTACTAATCCATCTTTCAAAAACTCTCATGAAACAAAATTTTGAAACTTGGTGTGTGTGATTATTTGGATGCTTTGGCATAACAGAAATGTTATGATTCATGGAAAGGACGGAAAGCTGACATATATAATTCTCGAGGACGTTGATCTTTGGGTATGGGAATATAAAAGGCTTCATTCTTTGCAACAAAATCAACCTCAGTGCCCACCGAATTTTGGCACTTTGAAGGCAAACGTGGATGCAGCCTTATCCAAGGATAGCAACTTCATTAGCATCAAAGTGATTATCCGGGACCACCTTGGGCTGCCTGAGGGGCTTTATCTCGTCGTTTATCTGGAGAGCTTTTTATGTTCCTGGAAGAATATGTAGTTGTTAAGGAAGGGTTATTTTTTTCCATTCAACACAGCCTCCCCCTAAAAGATATCGAGTCAAACTCCAAGAACGTTGTCTCAGATATCACAACTAGTTAACCCCTTGCTGTAAGGAGCCTTATAATAAATGAGATCTATATCTTTTTAAAACATCTAGGAGTTTTAGGTTGCAATATATTCCCCGAGATGGAACACTATGGCCCACACTTTAGCTTGCTTTGCGTTAAGAATTTCTTCCTCTATTTGCTGGATTGACGAGGTACCTAGTTGGATCTCTAAAGTTGTAATTGATGATCTCTTTTTCGAAGTTTAATTTTTCGTTTCTCCAGTTCAAAAAAAAAAACCATATGTCATAGAGTAATTTATACCCTGTTTAGGAGGAGTTACATTTTGACTTGTAAGAAAATTAAAAGAATGTAAGAGATCTAGACTTATAACATGTGCATCAACCCTATATATACCCTTCAAAGATGAGAATAAATTTTATTATCTCAATGATGTAAAAACTGGTATTCAAAAAAAAATTTAACATACAATTAGCCAAAACTAAATTAAATTTCCACCCAATTGGCAAAATTTAAAAATTGAGTAAAGAGCCAATACTTGCTTTTTACAAAAACTTACTGCATATATCACTAAAATTCTTAAGTTACCTACATAACCAAGTTATAACCATATAATATCTTTAAAACCTAGTGTATCAATATGTTTAACCTGAACAACTAAACAATATTTCTACTAGATCAAAGGAAATTACATGCATGGTAGTACTTAGACAAACCATCTTTTAGTTGGTTTGACTATTATCAAATCTAAGCTAAATTGGATATAGAATCAGAGTAAAGGAACTTGTTTCTCGATAATATACATTTTGAGGCATCACTAGTTAAATTTTATGAATAGACCTTATATTAGTAATCACTATTGCTCAAGAAGTAAGTTCAATTTAGGTTGTCGTATCACTAGGTTGTGTCGATTTCCTAAGGAAATGATACCAAGTATAAGTTTTGCACCTCTTAATGTAGGATCGTAATTATTGTTAGGTTGTATTGTAGTTGCTTTAACTGCAATGCATGTTTTTTACAGTTATTTTAACTACAAGACAATTGATTAATGTGACTTTAGAGGGAAAGATAGTTGTTCAACGTGATTTGTATTTCCTTTTTGTGCTAAAAAAAGGTTTGACTATAGTTTTAGGAATTCAAATTTACAAAGAATCAACACTAATTCTAGGAACATAAACTTTTTTACCCTTACCAATTGATGTAACCAACTAGACCATTATCTTGATACACTTTTAGATAGATTAGTGACACTATAAGTCTCTAACTCGGATGCAACGTTAGGTCGTTACAAATGTTAAAACAAGAATTCTAGGAGTCAGCTTCCTATATCTAATGAAAAATGTTGTGATTTTACAAAGAATCAACACTAATTCTAGGAACATAAACTTTTTTACCCTCACCAAGTGATGTAACCAACTAGACCATTATTTTGATACACTGTTAAATAGATTAGTGACACTATAAGTCTCTAACTCAGATGCAACGTTAGGTCGTTACAAATGTTAAAACAAGAATTCCAAGAGTCAGCTTCCTAATATATAATGAAAAATGTTGTGATTTTACGTAGTATCACCGACTTGAAAGCCTACTCATTAGTCTGCCTGGTTGCCAACAAAAGAAGCTTGTTGAGATTAAATTTACATCTAGTATTTTAGTTGAGTGAAGTGTCTAATTAGATGATTCTTAGTGGTTAACTGAAATTCACTTTACCTATCTTAATAAATTTTGAAATTTTGAGGAGAAAATCCTCTTTGGTAGTGAATGCCTTCAAGTTAGAGAGGAGTAGATCAACCATAAAAAGATTTCATAGAGCTCTTCCACAACCTCTATTTTTAAGCGTGTCTTCTACAATTCCAGACAAATAGGGAGGTTCGGACTTCTTACTAGTTCAAGTGCTCTCCTTTCCTTAGATATCTTCTTCTACTTGAGATTTCTAATCCCAAGTTTATATCTCATAGGATTCTACTTATTCTACAAGGATGAAAAGATAAAATACATACTATCTTTTGTCTTTTGTACTAATGAGTACTAGGTTGATATGTTCATTTAGGAGTAGCAACCTCTTAGATGATGACTCATATTATTCTTTATTACTTCTAATAAATTTTTTGCAATAGTGGTGTTCCAAACCAAGTTACAAAGAAATATTATGGTAGTTGTGTTGCAACAATAAATTTCCAATTTCTTGGCCATTTTCTCCATTTAATGGAATTCACAAGAATTATGCAAAATTCAAACTATAAAATACTTCAAAGCAAAAAACTTGTGCACCTACAAAAGAATTGAAAACTCTACTTGAGAAAACACTTAGAGTATCAGTATAAGATCAAAATGGCAAACCCTTTCTATGCTTCTTTTAGCTTCACCTTCTTTTATCTTCACCTTACCTTCTCCCATCCGGTAATAATGTGTCTTGTGTGGTGTGGGATTAAGGCCGGTGTGCACTTGAGACCATCAAGGCTAAGGGTGGTCAAAATGTGGAACCCTATGTTTCAATGCGTAACTCAGCACACCATCGAGGTGAAGGGCGGTCATAGTTTAGAACCCTATGTTTCAATGCACAACTCATTACCTTAGCTTGGAACCTTTTTGCCCCTCAACTCCGCGTGATGGGCTCTCTTCACCTAATGCTTTTCTTTACCGTTTCCTTTTACCTAGTAGCGTGTCTAAATGGGGGTTTGCATGGTGAGAGGCTTGGTATGTGAAGAAAAGACAGCTTGAGAGTGAATGACATTAAGGTGTGGGATTGAGCTTGTCACACACAGTAGTTTGGCAAGATGCTATTGTGTGTTTATGTGCTTTGTTGGCCTTGTTGTCTTTATTGTTGGTTTTGTGTAAGATTGGGCTTGTCATGCGTAACAGTACAACCAAGGTACTATTCAATGAGTTTGTGGGCTTTGTTGGCCATCGTTGTCTCTATAGTTCTCGTCATTTTCAATGGCGCAGCGTAGCAGTTGTGTTGGCGCCTATGGCGGTTGGTTCAACATTGACATCTTATGATATAAGAGTTGATCTTTCTTGGAATTATAAATCTAAATAAATATCTTTTCAGATTTCTAACTACCTTGATTATTAGATATTGCGGGGACTAATAAACGACAAATATCAGTTATGAAGTCAATTAGAAATGAAGAGAATGACAAATAAAACTGAAACAAATATAGTTTTGTCTGACCAAAATAATTCGCAAAAACCATTTGAAGATTACATATCAGGGAAGAATCCTATCAAAGACCATTAGTACGCAAACAAGGACTTTTGCAGTCATCCCTAGAAAGCTTTTAGTGGTTCCTTTTTATTTATGTCAAATGGCATTCTCTTTTAATGCATTGTAGAATTGAAAAATAAAGAGGTATCATGTGTAAAAAGGGAATCCCAAGCAATCGTTGATTTACAATTTTCTGGCACCAAGTTCATAGAAGTTTCCACGTTTTCAGGTTGGCCAATGTACTGGAGCGTTATCATAGTCGATATGACCGAAATGAGACTAGCAATAATGGAAAAGTAAGTGGTTCATCTGTTTTCCTTCAAAAGCTGAATACATTATCGTTGTAGTATAAGCTAAAGGTGTTCTTTTGTTGTGACGTAAGCCATCCTCTTTGTTTTCTTACGTGGTAGGTAATGTTTTTTCCTTTTCTGGGTTTGTTTTGGTGAGACTTGTCAAACTATGATCAGTTGGATACTGCATAAAATGTTTACAGAAATTGCAAACCGTGTATTTGTATGCTGCATAGATTACCTCAGTGATCTTGTAGAAAAGATCACAGGTGCAATCGTTATCAAAGTCTAACTCTTGTTAATTGGACTGATAAAGCACTTGGACTACGAAAAGTTAATTTTTCATAGATATTAGATCCCCTAAGCTCAATGCATTGATGCATTCTGCTAGCGAAATGTTGATTATTTTGATTTCCTGTCTTCAGAGCCATGAAGAAGAGTGTCCAAATTTACTATCACATACAGAGATGCTGCAGATAGTTCAGAGGCAACTTCTCAAACTTCTATATTTGCACTTGTAATTTGTGACGCAACTAAATCTAGAAATATTTGCTCCATAGGTGTCTTGGAGAGTCGCATCTTGAGCAGCTAAGTGTAACCAATCTTGTGCAATTAGAGAAACAACTTGATACTGCTATTGCGCAAACCCGATGCAGAAAGGTTCACTTTATGGACACAAAACTTCTCTTTTTTCATTTGCTTCAAATCTATCTAATTTAATTTAATACTTGAAAGTGATTGCTATTCCTGTTTCTCCAAAGGAGCATCGATTTTAATTTCCGTTGGGCATAACAAAAGATGCTACCAGGAAATTTATTACTGATGACTATATTCTTTTTGAGTTACAGAAGTCTTATACCAGTCATCTGCAAATTGGGACTTTCTTACAATTAATTTCATATCTTATGGTTTCACATTCGGCTCATGACAAGTTAAACTTTTTTATATATAACTTCAAAAGCGACTTCTCTGTAAAACCAATTAAATTATACTGCGATCGAATAACAGGATTGTTAGAAGTTACCTTAGAATGAATTCATGAATATTTTGTTATATGTCACTGTGACTCAAACGTGTTACTTACTCCTGTCTGACCACAACTAATGGGTGGGGTAAAACAGTTATGCTACTTTTTTTTTTTCCTTCTTCTTTAAACTGCCTAGCAGATGCACAGAAAAATTGATTTCCCTTTCGAAAATCTTTAGCAAAGACACCCATTGTAAGTAGTATTCAGCCGTAAACTAATGTCAATTTGCAAGAGCAGCACTGAAATACTATTATCCGCCATTTAACATGTTAACTACAGGGTGAACTCTATGATAGACTCATATAGTAGTTTCTTGCAGACGCAACTCATGATGGAATCAATAGTGAGCCTTCATAAGCAGGTAATTAAAGTTTTTTGAAACTAATGATACTGAACCTATGGGCTTGAATAGACTCGGTCTCGTGCAAGTCACGTAAGGATCAGACAATATAGCATTCTTTTATGCTTATTTGTTCATGATCATAGTAGATAATGTCATTTATTTCATCATTGTTTTAGACTTCGCATCCCAAATATCTATTTGGACAGGCATATTTCCTTGTCTGTAGGCTTGTTGCCTTTCGAATTTGTCTTACCAAAACTCAGTCTGCATATCTAGTAAGCTTTTAACTAATGTATGTAATTCTAGTAACCATCCTCTTCAGAATAAAATTTCCCCTGTAGAGAGTAACTATATTTCCATTATGAGACATTTGCTGCTTCTCAGGGAATCAGACCCTTACACCTTAATTTATATATAATGATTACAGAGGCCAATATTACACAACATGTCTTTTATCTGTTGATACATTTTTCCCTCGCTAAAATCTTTTGGAATTTGAACCCGTTGAATCAACCTAATAAGCATGTGTGCTACTCTTAACCTATACAGTCTTGTTCCACTAGCAACAAATATTCTAGACACCACAAGTAGTTTCAAGGTCCAAAAATCGAGTTCACTTTCATTCATGGTTAGACATGCTTTCTTGTCGTCTAGATCCATCTCACTGAATGCTCATTGAATATGCAAACTTTAGCATTTATGTACGAATAAGTAATCCTAATACCCTGAGGATACGATTCTTAGATGATTCAGTTACCCGGTATACTCCTCCATAAGAAGTTCAAACAGCATCAAATCCATAGCAAACCTTAAACATAACCTTCAAAAAATTCCTACAGACATCCTAAATCAAACTACTTTATAAGGGCAGAATTTTATCCTCCTCAAAGATCAAGAATCCGCATATACATCATTGTACAGATAATTGACTCGTAGCAAGTTCTTGTGGGTACCAAAGGCATGCTGATGACCTAGTATAAAGATTATAGTGAAGCTTAGAATTATTGTACATACTAGTGTTGGAGCTTAAAATTTGTTTTTGCTTATTATTCTATTGTTTTATTTTTGTTTCTTCAATAGGAAAAGATTCTTTTGGAAGAGAGGGAGCAGCTGCAAAAAGAGGTAAAAGTGGAGGAGGAAATTTTCATTTTTCAAACGTATATGCAAGTGGCATGTATTGCAGTGTGAATGAAGATCAAATGTTATTCTGATGGTTACACTGTACTTCCAGATTGCAGCTATAGAAGCGAAAAGAAATGAGGACAATAACAATTCGGTGATTGGAAATAGTAATCATGCTGGTAACAATGCGTCCCTGCACTTGCTGTCGCCACAGGCAATACTTCATTTGCTTCAGTAACAAATGTTACCTTGCTCAAAGGAGCAAGCAAATCAACGTTGGTGGAGCTCACCAACACCAGCCACATTATCATGACTGCTTAAAACCAACGTATTAGCCTCTAGTGGGTCAAATAAGTTTGCTACCTAGCTTTACACTCCTCAAAAGCTTCCACTTCAATTTGGGTGTCAATCTTAGCTCACAATCCTATGTCAAAGTGTGTGTTCATATTTCTTGTTTGTAACCTATTGGCTCGGCTGAAACAACAATAGCATCAGATGTTTATTTACATTAGAATGGTAAATGGTTGTTACTTAATAACAATATTGTGCTGCTGTGAGGTTGTATCTATGGATACATTTTTAACTCCAAATGTTATCCTGGCCATATGATCATTATTGACTTTTGTTGGAGTATGTTTCTACTGCTAAAACAAAAACGATCATAGCATAGTTGATTTACAGATGTTTGCGTACCTCTTTGATTTGACGGGGTCCAAGCTATGGAGCACGTTTTGCTGCAAAGTTGCAAATGTATTGGCAAGACCTCCTCCTAAGCTTGAATGTTAGATATCTGTACAAGAAGATAAACAACGAATATGATTAGTGAATGAAAGGTCTCAAATCGATATAACTGAGCAACACGTTCGAAACGGGGGGTAATGTATAAAATTTTATTACCAGAATGATTCAGCTTCTCTCGTCCTAAATTGACAATGTAATTTGACTCTAGTCTATATTGACACTATAGTGTTTAATGATACGCAAATACGAAAAAGATTTAAAAGAACGGTAATAAGAGGGAAACTGTCTTTACTAGTGAACTAAGCCTATTGTTGATTGCACGAATTGCCTCTCAATGTGTGTGTATATATATATATATATATATGTATGTATATATGTATATGTTCTAAGAGGAAAAAAAACAGATAGTGGCTAAGCTAGCGGTAACAAAGCAAAACGTGGTGGTGCATGGTGATATATAATTATATATAGGGTCGGCATAGAGGATACACGTATATTATATAAGGCGATTAAGGAAAGCTATCAATCAGTAATGAGTATGCAGCAAATGAATGCTGGACAAAGGTGGTGCGCGTTGACACTTGGAGCACGTAGAGTTGGGACACATTGCTTACCTGGTACTTTGTACTGCATGCCAAGTGGAGCCGTTGTCCTATTAATTCATGTTATGCCGTGTGTAATTATATGTGAGGTCTGTGTCACCACTTAGCGACTCATCAAATGGACCAAAGGTGAGGTGAAGAGAAATTTCTTTACCAGCTTTGTGGACAGTGGTTCTCAAATCTTTAGGCTGCACCGTATTTTAGTACAATCGAATCAACTGTACCCTTAATTTATTTATTTATTTATTTTGTTTCTCCTCTTTTTATTTTCAGTTCATTCCGTTTATGTATATTAGAAACTGTTTATACAAATTGTGATCATAGTTGGTTAGGCATTTGGCCCTCAGGTTTTCTTGAAGTAGAAATTTATAAAAGATACACACTCACAAGTAACAATACCGAGTTCTCTCCTTACTTTTTCCTTAATTCCTCAGTCCAGCGTTAGTTTTGTCCCTACTACGTCTTTTTCTTCCTTTCATTATCGAGTGATTAATAGTGATATTATTATTTGTGATACCATTGTCACTAGGATCAATTAAGTCTACTTTGGCAGAGGCCATAGTTGAGTCTGTAACGTAAGCATAATGCAACAGTATTAGCCAAAAGAAAGAAGTCAACAAAAGAAAAAAAGAAAAATAATGTACATAAAAATATACAATTAATTATCTATATACACTAGGATTGCATATTTAATGTTATAGAATCGTTAAAATCGATACGATTATAATACAATACAATAACATTTCAACCTAAACACAATGTGATTAATAAATGTATCAAAAATTTAAACTCAAATACAATACAATCAATACACATACAACATAACATGACACTTGCAACCCGTTTAATAAATGTATCATATATTATATCACGACTTGTTTGACACGATTACTCTAATTTAATATAATTATATACTAAATGATTCAATTTTACACATATAGCTATTTAGAATTAATCAAAATTACATTTAAAATATTAAAATATCAATAAATATATCGTATTAGTGTCATGTTGACATCACACAAAAATGACTAATTTAATTAAATGAATTATACGGATCATTTTTTGATTAAGCAATTTGACCCGAAACTTATCTATTTATTATAAGTATTATATGTGTTAATTCAAAATTGATACAAAAAATAAATAAATCACCAAAATTAACTATTATTTCATGTTATTTTTAAGTCGTATCATGTTTTCATTTTGTGTTTCAAATATACATTGGAGTTCAAGAAACAAATGGGACCTAATTAAGTCATTTCGAAGGTTGCAGCCATTTATACATGTAGCAAGTTTAAGAAACTTTGTTTATCACCAAAAAAAAATAATAATAATAATAATAATGTTTAAGAAAATGGATTTATATAATTTTATTGATGTGGGCGGGTCAACAAATTGTTGATGGACATTTACAGACCAACCCGGGCCCTATATAATTGCGTATCATTGTACTTTTGTCACTTTTTTTTTTATTTTCTCTTTTTTTTTAAATTGTTATTTTTCGAAGCGCAATTGCACTTGCTCACTTGTTTGGCATATATTTCGCTCGTCTTTTACATGATAGAGTATCTCTAATAATAGGCGTGTTAAATTTACGCCAATATTAAATTTTAATGTTTACTTAAAAATTAATTATGTAATAATGTGTCATATTTGGCATAATTTTTAACATGTGTTATTTGTTGTGCCAAATATAGCACCAAAAATAATATATATTAAATTTTAGCATGTAATATTATTTACGATATTGTCATTATTTTATATATAAAATATTCATATATTTCATAATATTATAAAAATTCAATGCATGTATACCGTTTTTATTGAATTTTATTTACAAGTTAATCCTTATTAAATCACAGTTAACTAGAATTAACAAGAGAACAAAATTTTATCTATAATTTTTTTTTGCATTAAATAGTTTGTTTATTTATGTAAAATGTGAGTAATTATACAAATTTTATTTACAAGTTAATCCTTATTAAATCACAGTTAACTAGAATTAACAAGAGAACAAAATTTTATCTATAATTTTTTTTTGCATTAAATAGTTTGTTTATTTATGTAAAATATGTGTAATTATAAATTGGTAGATGAAGTTAATTTTATAATGAGTAATTGGATAATAGATTAATAAAAGTTGACAGTTAAAAAAAAATATTTTATAAATAATATTAATATTTAAAATACAAAATAGTATTTTTTTTTAGTATTTATATATTGGAGTAAAATTCAAAAATACATGCTAAATTTATCATTAGCACACCATTTTTAGCATAATATTATCGGAGATGTCTTCCTTACTAATAATATAAAGGGTTTGTAGCACTATTGATCCTCAATCTATTATTATTTTAGTATATTAGTCTGCAATCTCTTTTGTGGTATTTAATTACTAAATGTTTCTCTTTTTGGCACCATTGGTCTTTTTACATATTTCATCTAAGATGTCATTAAAATTTATTTGAATGAGAGAAATTTTACACTATTGATCTCGATTTTTCAATTGTTTAACAATTCGATCCCTACTTTTTTGTATTCATATGTTCGATTAACAATATTATATCTATCAATTTTTTGGAAAATTAAAATTTTAAAAAATTAATTTTTTAAAAGATTGACAGATGCAATAATGTAAAGAAATAAATATTTAATGAAAAACTATAAAACTTTTCAAGCTTATTTGCTGCAAATAGTTAGTTAATCTTTTAGAATAACCATTCATAATTACATAAATATTTAATGGATATAGTAAATTTTCAGTCAAATTTGACTAGTATAAAAGCGTGTATATAAAATTTTTTTGTTTAAAAATAATAAAATAATTATGTTTTGTTTATAAAATTACTATAGTTTGATTTTGTTTATAAACTTACTATAGTCTGACATAAAGTAAGGTTTATTAGTATAATTTTTTTCTTTTTTGAATTTGGTTTTGAAATAAACTATTTGTTTTATATCCATACATAAATTTTAATTTTCTGAAAGATCGATAGATGTAATGTTGTTAATTAGAAATACGAGTACAAAAAAATAGGAACTAAATTATTAAACAATTGAAAAACCGATATTAATGGTGTAAAATTTCTCTCATTAAAATAAATTTTAACAGAATCTTAGATGAAATATATTAAAAAGACTAATGCTGCCAAAAAGAGAAACGTTTAGTACTTAAATACTACAAAAAATGGTTAAAATCAATATGCCAAAATAATAATAAGTTGAAGACCAATATTGTCACTAACCCTATAATAAATTGTCACCAAAGGTAGAGCCATAAGTCCAAATTTAGCCTTTGAACTAGGAAAACTATACATAATTTTGATTACAATAAAAAGAAAGATAATTAATAGACTAAACTTTCTTAAACGAGGAGGATTTTCTTTTTTTTTTTTTAGTTCAACTCCTTTCATTTGCATACTGGAAGGTGAACCTTAGTTTTGAATGTAAATCGAGCAAAGTAGTAGGTTCTTGAACTTGAAACTAAACTAAGGATCATCAATCATACGGCTTTGTTGCGCAGTCTATTTTAAGCAGAGTGCCATTAATTTACATGTTCTCTTTCTTTGGGATTAAAAACAATTTGCAGCCAATTTGTCCCTTGGGGACACATTTGTCGTACGAAATTAGTTATAATTATTCGTTCGAACTGGAAAGAAAGAATATGGTAAATACTGTCATGTGTTTACGTAATGTTCAAATGGGATTAATTTTTATTATGGATTATTTATCTGTGTCTTAAGTTTGCATTATATATGGAATTAGGATAAATTCTTATCTCAATTCTGGTCGGATACATGAAATATGCATTGAATATGTATATTATAATCTATTGAGTTTGTTTTTTTTAAATGGGATTTAACTAATGATCATCACTTACTATAAATTTAAAAGAAAATAACGCACACACTCTATCAAGGTTTGAACTCCTGATCTCCCAAACTCACACACACATCCATCAAGTCTTGAACTAACTGAGCTAGCCCCAGTCGACCTATTGAGCTTGATTTATTTCAACAATAATTCATAGAGATTTGAGTGTTAGATTTAAAACGATTTTTCGTAACGGAAGATTGGCTCAGGAATATTCAAAAATTTTCTTAAAACAATTGACTATATGAATGCATAGTATTAATTCATAGCAAATAGGAACATACAAAGAGAATAGATCTAATACCTCTTGTAGCCTATCAGCAGATCCTAGTTTTACTGTCTTCTCAATCACGATCTTCTAATCCAAGCCTCAAGCACAACTGGATGAATGTGTGGGCGTTGCGTACAATTTCTTAAAACTCACACTTTAGACACTTGTAACTTTCTCAACACATGAGATTGAGTTTTGTTCTAAGAGAATATAAAGACTATCTTCTTTTTCTCTCTAGTCTATGGAGGCTCTGTAGAAAATAATACGTAGTCTTTTCTATATATCCTACTATGGTTACTTTATGTGTGTATATATATATATATATA
>JXTB01000243.1:517033-592852 GCA_002914805.1 Parasponia andersonii | reverse complement strand
TCTGTTTAAAAATAAACCTTTAACAAGTATGTCAAAGAACATAATATTATAAATAGGAGTCTATAACTACTCAGGATTAAGATTGATCTACATATGATCATTGTTGACGGAGGTTTTGTCAACAATAAATTTAGGAAAATTGCAAAATGTGGCTTGTGTGTGAAAAAGGTTCATTAACTAAAGCAAATAAAGAAACAAAAATTTTATAGTAGTTCAGCTCCAAAAAAGATGAGCCTACGTCCACTGTTTTTTTACTATTTTCTAGAGAATTACAAGAACTCAAAATTATAATATGTTATTTGGAAAGAAGAAGCAAGAGTTTAAAAGGTTCTCCCAAGATTCCAAAGATCCCCCATCAAAATATTGAACTCCCTTTATATAGGTGAGGATAATTCAATATTTCCCAATTGTGAGAATGGGTAACTGTATATTCGGGCAATACAATTTGAGTAACAATATAACTGGATAATCACTTAAATGAGTTGACTGGTCGATCTTTAAAGAGAAACTTTTATTTCCCTTTCTTTGTAGGTTACCCGTTTGACGAAGCTTAGTCTAGTTTCCTTATCATTCTGGTCGCACTTAACTCGTTCGGAGGAGGTTGTACTAACTTATGCGGTGGAGGTCGCACGTAACTCTTTCAGAAGAGGTCACACTAACTTATGTAGTGGAGGTCATACGTAACTCTTTTGGAAGAAGTCGCACTTAATCTTACTCATGCGACCTGACACTCACTTGGTCAACTTTTTCCTTCATAGTATTGACCAACATATAGGATTTTAGACCGCACAACAATTACCCCCCAGCTCCATTAGTTCTTTAGGACAAAATGGAGCTTCCTTCTACTATAAGTGCGAGCTTAAAAAATGCGACGTAACCTAGACTTGAGATTCTTGAAGAGTCGAAGAGTCGCCAGATCTCAAATCTCACCCTTTTCAAGATCACGCTCACCTTTTTCTGATAGATGAAACCACGTGTCACTTTTTCTAAGAAGAATAACAAAACTCGAGGAGACTTTTCTCTTCTTTTTCCTTTTTAAACAGTCATAATGATAGCGATAATGCCAGTTGTCGTCTTAAATCGAATCGTTTCAAATTTTGGAAAGATACCAATTTGATTTCAGAAAAATCAAATCCCGTATGAACTTCGGCCTTTGGATCTGAAAATTGAATACCTTGATCTAATGTTGTGATTTGATAACCCTCGAGGTATATATATCGAAAACTAATCTGTCTCCTCTTAAAAAAAACCTATCGTCTGCTATTTCTCTCAAAACCCAAAGTATTCACAGAGCAATCCTTTTGGCATCGTTCTGTTTCCCAGCTCGTATAACTTTGTCATATTCTCCGACGAAGTTATCATCACAATCCTTCAAACGTCATCTTGGTCTCTCCATTTTCGAAGAAAGGTTAGTATATATCCTCTCTCTCTTATTCTTCGATTTTTCCAGAACTCTTAGTTATAGATCCTAGAATAGAAAATAGGAACAAACCGTAGAGCCTAAATATTCTGAACATAAACCCATCCTGTATTTGGATGGACTATAAAATGGAAATATTTAGATCCCCTTCGTTGGTTTATAGATTCTTCTTTTAGATGACTAATAGAGATGAACTCGTGAAAGAGTTTTTATTTTCTTTTTTAACGAACTGCTCGAACGATTTTTATGAATCCGTAGATTGATTAGAAAAAATTCGATGAGTAGATTATTAATGCAATCCTAGGATGAGACTCCAAAACTGCTCGCATATAGCTAAGATCCCTGATGCTCGCATAGGACTAAATCCATAGTATACATTTCAAAATGTAAATCATAATTATAAATTAAGATTGCAAATATGAGTCATAGGTAAATATTTACATTGTAAGTATATACAACTTATATTTTACTCAATAACAAAAACCTCGAAGATTATGTTGAACCAGAACCCGAAGTTGAGATAACCAGGGTCAGGCAAAGGCGACCTTTCTCAAGACCAATGGCCCTGGCATATCAGAGATGCCCCTGCATTCGCAACAGATTACCAATATGTAGATAGAGACTAGTCATGTACTAATATAAGGACGAGCTACACCACAAACAGGCTCAGCAAAATCTTGCACAACTACAAGATCGCTATCCTCCTTCGCCTTCCTATGGAGTTCAATCGACCACATATACCACCTCGCGGAATTGCTTCATTCTCTGAAGCAGTTCTCAAATGCGGGGTCCACCTTCTATTTCATCCTTACATAAAATCCATCGTCGACTATTACGGAGTTGTTCCTTTTCAACTAACTCCAAACACTTATAGATACATGGTAAGTCTGTACATACTATACCATAAACTAGGCTTAGAAACCTCTACTCCTGAAGAGTTCACTTGGTTTTACCATGTGAAATCAAATCCGTCAGACTTCGGCTTCTTTTATGCGAGCAAGTGGTCGAACCAAGTAATAAAAACTATCTACGGGGTTCGCAACAACATAGGAAAATGGAAAAATCCATTTTTCCACTTTGACTATTCGAATAACAGCTTCTTTCAGAATCCTGGTAGGTAGCTTTCAATTTATCGTCTTTTCTGTATAATCATATTTATTCTGATCACACTCGTATATCATCGTAGACAACAGGGAACGGCCCAGACTTTCCAGAGAACAGCTCGCAAGGGTGTATAGAATCAACGACCTTCCGATTGAGGAATTCGATTGGAAGAAGCTTGGGACTTCCAAGAAATTGGTCGCTTGTAGTTTGCTTCCAAAGGTAGCCGCCTTCCCTGATCCCACCGTTCGTTTAACCAGACCCTCGAGCTCGACGAAAAAGAAGCTGAGGAAGCAGACAGAAAAGAGTGCCTCGTCTTCCAAACCTATGAAACGAAAAGCACCTGCCATCCCTACAACTTCGGAATCATCATCTCCAGAAACAGCATCACCACCAGCTTCTCAATAGCAATAGGGTAATTATATATCTATATATATATATATATTCATCATCATCGTATTATGTCACCTCGCTTGCTGACACATCTGTACAGAAATGGTTATTGGTAGCAGACTGCGAGCACCACCTTCCACTCTGGGATCTAGGGCAAAGTCCAAGACGCCAGAGAACACACCTCCATCGACATCAAAAGGGAAAGAGAAGGTCGACACTTCCAAGAAACGAAAAGTCGCCTTGGAGGATATCCCGACAAACTCTCCTCCTCCACAGCCTTAAACTATGAGCCATCCTGAACCATCCAAGGAAATTGCCACTTCTTCGGTACCAAACCAGGTTGATAAGGACAAGGAGCTCTTCGCACTCCTTAATCAATTACTGGAGAAGGCTAGTATGAGCGTAGTTTTCATTGATCACTTCACTTCTGAAGAGGGCTGGGAGAGAATGAAGCGACGATCTGCCAAGGTTGCCTTTGGTTCTACGATGAGGATGTTGGCAAATGTAAGCATCTTCCTTTTTCTCTTTTCAATGCATTTTTCTAGTATTGATGTGTTATATTTTCAGACTGCTACAGCTGCTGTCCTGATGCATGACCCAGTCCTCGAGTGTTTGGAGAAGGCCGAAAAAGTAGACAAGATAACTCAAGCATTTGAGGACTCGGAGAAGGCTCGCAAGGAGGAGAAAAAAACCTTCGATTTAGAGAGGTAGCAGCTGCTCGAAGATCTAGCCAAAGAGAAATCCAAAAAGGAGAAGCTCTAGGAAAAAATTAAAGAGATTGAAAAGACTATCTCTAAGCATCCGGATCACATGAAGGAGGCGACAACAGAGGCAGCTCACAAGGCTGTTGAAGAGTTCAAGGCTACTGAGGTCAAGGAGCTCGAAGACAAAGCCAATGATATCGCCTCGTCGACCATCATATACAACATCTTCATCTTCTGCAAGCATCTGGACTTCGACTTTTCCATCCTCGGCGAAGACGTGGTCGAGCTTGTCCATAGTTGGAGGGATGATGAAGCTATCAAAACTGGAGATGATGGAGCGAGCACATCTGCACAATAATAATTTTTTTTTTTACTTCAGAATAATACGGGCTTGGTCCCCTCTTATTTGTATTTCTTTGCTTGCATATAGGTGCGAGCTTTTATCAATAAATGAATGCTTTCTTTATTAGACGTTTATTCTTACAAAATAATCAAAACACTAAGTCGTAATATAGAAGATAATTAATTTAATCAAGTAGTCAATCAAAGTGACTGATCGGTACGCTATTGCGATTTGAATCCAACACACTTAAAATGGTTGTGTTAGGATAGGTTAGGTAGCTTAAGAAAACAGCAAGTATGAATGATGCAAACTCAATACTGTTTTTCAAAAATTCCATGGCAAAATTTAAATATAGCAATATATCACATCGAACAATGAACGTTTTGCTTAGTTACTTTGTTGTTCGAGGAGGGAAATTGCGTAATACGACATGCTAAAGCATGAAGTGAGGAGAAAATCCTAAGATTTTAAGGAATTTATATATTTCGACGATCTAAAATTCCAACCCCTCTAAATGGACGTTTTGTATGGTTCCTTGGGAAGCAGGTAGGAGATAATATTCTGATCCCACTGCCCCCTGAGTCTTATGGTGTTCGAAGACTGCCATAATATTATAAAAAGTACCAAATCGAATGATCGATGAGGAGACACTCTTATTGATGATGACAAATGATGACCAACGAATGACGATTAACGAATGATGATTAACGAATGACGATTAACGAATGATGATTAACGAATGACAATCAACGAATGACGATTAATGAATGATGATTAACGAATGGCGATCAATAAATGACGATTAATGAAAGACGTTCACCGAAAGATGATTAACGAATGACGAACAACGAATGACGAATAAGTAGATATCTTTGTTGATGAATGAAAAAATCTTGAAGATATACATGAAAATTTACTGATAATAGCGACGAAGTTATTCTGCATTCCAGGCATGCTCGATCTTTTGTCTGCCAGTGCGAGCTAACTTATATATCCCAAGTCGAATAATGGTATCAATAACATATGGTCCTTCCCAAGAGGGTCCAAATACTCCAGCACCGTGCTCTTTATTATTAGGTAGGACTTGCCGAAGAACAAGTCACTAACTTCGAATCCTCTTCGTCTGACTTTAAAGTTATAATATCGAGCAGTGCACTGTTGATATGATGCAATTCAAAGCTGAGACTGCTCGCACCTTTCTTCTAAAAGATCGACCTTAATCCTCATTAGTGTTTTGTTGCGATCTTGTTCATAGTTTGATCGTCGTAGAGAGCTCGTACCAATTTCAACCGGAACCATTGCTTCATATCCATAAGCTAAAGAGAATGGACTCTCTTCGGTAGTTGTTCGTTGAGTGGTGTGATAAGCCCATAACACTTCAGGGAGTACCTCTGGCCAAGCTCCTTTATGCTATTCCAACTTTGTCTTTATGTTGTGTTTAAGTATTTTATTTATCACTTCGACCTGTCCAATGGCTTGTGGATGAATAGCAGTGGAGAAATTCTTCTTGATGCCTAAGTTATTGCAGAAGTTACGGAACTCATCACAGTCAAATTGTTTCCCATTATCAGAAATTATGGTATGTGGTATACCATAACGGCAGATTATAGATTTATAAACAAAATCTATCATCTTTTTTGCGGAAATGGTACTTAAAGCTTCAGCTTCTGTCCACTTGGTGAAATAATCGACTGTGACTATTGCATACTTCAACCCACCTCGCTAATGGAATTGTTCCGATAATATCAATTCCCCTTACTACAAATGGCCATGAACTGCTCATTAGACTGAGAGGAACGGATGGAATTCTAGGAACCGTTGCAAATCGTTGGCATTTGTTACACCTCCTAGTAAATTCCATCGTATTCTTCTTCATGGTCGGCCAAAAATACCCTTGTCTTAGAATCTTGTTCGCAAGTGCCTGCCCCTTGGAATGATTTCTGCATATTCCTTCGTGAATCTCCCTCATAATATAATCTGCTTTTTCTTCATCGACACATAACAATAGCGGCGCACTAAAACTCCTTCGATAAAACTTCTCGTCATAGATAACATAGCGAGCTGATTTCATTCGAAATCGCTTTGCGTCGTCTTTGTTTTTGGGGAGATCTCCATTTTGTATATAATTCTTTATAGGATCTAGCCACGATGATTTTTCATCAACCGTCATAGCTATTAAGGGCTCTGCTTTGATACTTGGTTTTGTAAGAAACTCGACAGGGACCATCTTTAGTAATTCGGCATCTTTTGTTGAGGTAAGTTTAGCTAGGGCATCTGTCCGAGTATTCTTAATACGAGGAAGAAGTTGAATATTATAGACAGTGAACGTCGAGAATAATCTTTGTATCTCCTGCAAATAAGCCATCATTCTCTTTCCCCTTGCTTGATATTCGCCATTTACTTGACAAACGACCAGCTAGGAATCACTGTATACCTCAATTACTTCGACTTTCATTTCTTGTGCTAGCTTTAGCCCGGCTATCAGTGCTTCATATTCTGCCTCATTATTTGATGCTGGAAATTTGAAGCGAAGTGCACAATGAATATTGTGCCTTTCAGGACTGATTAGCACTAAGCCCACACCAGCTCCATTCTCGTTCGACGATCCATCGACATAAAGCTTCCACAATCTGGATATATCTGTAGCAGTCTTTTCGATTACTTCTATGCGAAGATTGACATCATATGTGAATTCCGCAATGAAATCTGCGAGGGCTTGCCCTTTGATCGTCGTGCGAGGTTGAAAATCGATGTCGAACTAACTCAATTCAACTGCCCACTTAAGTAGTCGTCCGGAAGTCTCGGGTTTTTGCAGAACCTACTTTAATGGAAAGTTCGTGAAAACTTTGATGGTGTGCATATGAAAATAAGGTCGAAGTTTCCTGGATGCGACAATGAGTATTAATGCCAATTTCTCTATCTCCGGATATCTTGTTTCGGCATCGAGTAATCTTTTACTTACATAGTACATTGATCGTTGTATCTTTTCATATTCTCGAATTAACGCAGCGCTTGTCACATATTTAGAAACAGCGAGGTATAAATATAATTCTTCCCCCGGATTTGGCTTCGACAGGAGTGGAGAAGAACCCAATGGCATTCTCCCATCCATTCGAACCTCTTCGATCCTTTCAATACTTCAAAGAATGGTTGGTAGTTATCCGTCGACTTGAATACAAATCAACTTAATGCGGCTACTCTTCTTGCCAGGCTCTACACATCTTTGGGTTTGCGAGGAGATTGCATATCAATCAGCGCTTGTATCTTTTGTGGGTTAGCTTCAATGCCTCGCTGACTGACCATAAAACCCATAAACTTTCCAGATCCTACCCCAAATGCACACTTCTGAGGATTCAGCTTCATTTGATAATTTTGGAGAATTTTGAATATCTCATCAAGATGTTTGATATGATCTTCGGCTTTCTTCGACTTCACCAGCATGTCATCAACATATACCTCTATTATCTTGCCAATTTTTTTTACAA
Source organism: Parasponia andersonii (assembly GCA_002914805.1). Classification (NCBI taxonomy): domain Eukaryota; kingdom Viridiplantae; phylum Streptophyta; class Magnoliopsida; order Rosales; family Cannabaceae; genus Trema; species Trema andersonii. Next base: position 585,406 of record JXTB01000243.1, on the reverse strand, counting down.
ACATCATGTTGACAAGACGCTGGTAGGTTGCTCCTGCATTGATGAGTCCGAAGGGCATCTTTTTGTAACAGTATAATCCTCGATCAGTGATGAATGAGGTATGCTCCTCATCTAGTTCGTACATGGGGATTTGATTGTATCCTAAATATGCATCTATGAAACTTAAGAGTTCATGCCCTGACGTCGCATCTATAAGCTGGTCGATTCTTGGAAGGGGAAAGCTGTCCTCCGGGCATGCTTTGTTGAGATCTGTGAAATCGATGCACATTCTCCACTTCCCGTTGGGTTTCTTTACCAAAACTGGGTTTGCAAGCTAGTTCAGATAAAAAAGATCCCCTGATAAATCCAATTTCGAGCAACTTTTCTACCTCTTCTTTCAGCACGATGTATCGTTCTGGATTCATAGCTCTTCTTTTCTGCCGTATAGGCTTCTTTGTTGGATCTATGTTAAGACGGTGGCATATGATATTCGGATCAATCCCGACCATGTCCGAATGTTGCCATGCGAAGACATCCAGTTTAGATTCCAAAAAAGCAACCAATGAAGCTCGCACAGGTTCTTGAAGCCTCGCTCCAGCCTCGCTCCAATCTTTAAAATCTTGGAGGGCCTATCAAATAGCAAATCCTCTAAGTCTTCAATGGGTCCAGTTTTGACCTCTCCATCGATTTCTCGAGGGTCGAGGTCTTTGCTTGTCGTTTCGATTGATGTTTCGCCTGACGCTTCGACTGGCGTTTCGACTGATGCTTCGACTGACGTTTCGCCTGACGCTTCTCTTTGGATCATCATTGTACGAGATGTCGCATCCTTTGCTACGAGCTTTAAAGAGTTGTTATAACAAGTCCTCGCATCATATTGGTTACCACGCGCCTCGCCTACTCCTTGTTGAGTCGGGAATTTCATAGTGAGATGATAGATCAATGTTACTGCTCGAAATTCTCTCAGTGTTGGTCTTCCCAGTACAGCATTAAATGCAGAGGGGCAATCTATAACCAAGAACTGGGTCATTATCGTTGAAATCCTAGGGTAGGTTTCAACGTTGACCATTAACTCAATCATGCCCATAGGCATTATGCTGTTACCAGTGAATCCTTAGAGTGGAGTGACGGTGGGCTTTAGGTCGCTTTCATTCAACCCCATCTTTTTAAAGGCGTCGTAATACATGATGTTAACAATGCTTCCGTTATCGACCAATACTCACTATAATTGCGTGCTTCCACAATTGATCTTTATGACCAACGCATCATTATGTGGATAATAAATTTCCCTCTCGTCTTGTTCCGTGAAGGTAATATCCATATCCGGTACTCGCTAAAGCTTTCGTGGTCCCTGTTCGAGGTGCATGACGTTGGTCAACGGCTGCTGTCGAGCTTCTCGTGCATACTTATCCTGCACTCTCTTGGAATCTCCCCCAACGTGCGGTCCTCCGAAAATAGTTCGCACCTCGCGCTAAATTTCTGGAGGCCACTGTTGATTTTCTTCTCGTCTTTCATTATTCTGTTTAGAGTACTACCGCAGCTGCCCTTCTTTAATCAATCTTTCGATCTCATCTTTCAGGGCAAAACAGTTATCTGTATCGTGTCCAATGTCATTGTGATACCGACAAAACTTATTGGAGTCATGCCTCACTCTATCTCTTTTCATTAGTTCCGGTTGACGATACTGCTCCTGTTGGTTTGTGACTGCATAGATATAATCTATGGGTGCATTCAATTCAGTATAATTATTGAACCTCATAGAGCTCTTGGAATCTCCTCTTTTTTCTATTTTTGATACTACTCAGTCGATTATAAACTACTCCTTTTGTTCGACTTCTTATTATTGTTGTTGTTGTTTGTTGTCGCATCTTTGGTAGCATCCTTTCCTCCTCCCTTTGTCGTCTTAAGGTTTTCACATGAAGATTCCACCCTTAGATGTCGACCAACTATTCGGTAGAAGTCTTCAAGTGTTCTGCATTCTCGCTCTAGTAACTCTTCCCAGAGTTTAGTTTTTGGTCGTACCCCAGCCATCAATAGAGTTAAGACTCCTCCTTCAGGCAGGTTATTGACCTTTGCCAACTCTGAGATAAAACGATTCAGGTAAGATCATGGAGTTTTCTCTGAGCCTTACCGAATAGCAGACAGACTTACCAGTGGAACAGTGAAATTTTTCGCAGCCTGGAATTGCCTCAAGAATGCAGTCTGAAGTTGTTGCCAGAATGAGATTGAACCAGACTTGAGTCCTCAGAACCATTTCTTTGCCGCTCCTGTGAGAGTTACAGCAAAGCATCTACAACATGCGAGATCATCAACACGATGAAGTTCTATCAGGTCGCTGAAGTGATCCATATGGTCTTGAGGATTAGTTTTCCCATCAAAAGTGTTTATGGTAGGAAGTTTAAATCTAGTAGGTAAGGCGGCAGCTCGAACCTCCTCGCTGAATGGCGATTGACGAAACCTATCAGCGAGCTCATCGTCCCAACCAACAAGTGCATCTAAAGCAATCCTCAGATTATGAACATCAATGTTCAGAGGGAGAACATTCTCTCTTACTGGTGGTAGGAGCGGCCTTTGATCGTTGTCACGATATAAGGCAGGTTGGTTTGGTAGGGTGTGCTGCAACCTTAGGGATTCTAATGAAACAGTGCGATGAGATCGGCTTTGGTCATTATGATGCAATGTGGATCGCTCCTAACAACGTCGCTGATCCAGATATTGTCTCAGGTCTGTAGGATTCTGTCGAGATTCCCTACTGATCCTTTCAAAGACGCTCCTCGACGCTCCTGCCGGGCTTTAGGTTGGTCGCGGTTCTCTGTTTCCAGGATCTGAATTCCTCTCTCAGGTTGTTGAGCAGGACGTTCTCTGGGACGTTCGTGCTGTGGTGGAGTTAGCATCTGTCCCTCAGCAAGTCGTCGTAGAGAGTCATTAATCTGACTTGTAATTTGCTGAAGGTTCACCAATGCTTTCTCTATGTGATCCTGTCTCTGGACAATATTTTCCAGTACGGCCACGGCAGGCTGATCCTGAGCAAGATCTGCCTGTGTAGCAGCGGTACTTTGGGGATGATTTTGGCTAGTTCCGGAGTTTCTGGTATTTGCCATTGTCGAAAGAAGCGGAATAGACAAAATTTTCTGCCGGAATAGCCCTCCTTCTAGCGTCAATTGTTGACGGAGGTTTTGTCAACAATAAATTTAGGAAAATTGCAAAATGTGGCTTATGTGTAAAAAGAGTTCATTAACTAAAGCAAATAAAGAGACAAGGATTTTATAGTGGTTCAGCCCCAAAAAAGATGAGCCTACGTCCACTATTTTTTTACTATTTTCTGGAGAATTACAAAAGCTCAAAATTACAATGTGTTGTCTAGAAAGAAGAAGCAAGAGTTTAAAAGGTTCTCCCAATATTCCAAAGATCCCCTATCGAAACATTGAACTCCCTTTATATAGGTGAGGATAGTTCAATGTTTCCCAATTGTGAGAATGGGTAACTGTATATTTTGAGTAGCAATATAACTAGGTAATCATTTAAATGAGATGACTGGTCAATCTTTAAAGAGAAACTTTTATTTCCCTTTCTTTGTAGGTTACCTATTTGACGAAGCTTAGTCTAGTTTTCTTTTCAATCTGGTCGCACTTAACTCGTTCGAGGAGGTCGCACTAACTTATGCGGTGGAGGTCTCACGTCACTCTTTCGGAAGAGGTCGCACTAACTTATGCGGTGGAGGTCGTACGTAACTCTTTTGGAAGAGATCGCACTTAATCTTACTCATGGGACCTGACACTCACTTGGTCAACTTTTCCCTTCATAGTATTGACCAACATATAGGATTTTAGACTGCATAACAATCATCTAGTGACATTATTTGAACTCTCAACAGTTAACAGAATTTATGTGAGATTCAAATCATGTCTGGTCCAGTCCTATATAATCAAATTATATAAAGTACCTCCATTATGATGTCAACACATCAATAGTCCGGTAAGACTATTACATTCTCAATATTAATGGATCGTACTAATAATATTTAATTAAATATCCCAAATTTTAATTAATTATTACGGACTATATTTAGTTTATTATCCATAAATTTAATCCTCATGTATATAATACTTATATGCTAAATTTATTATTACATAAATAAATCAGAGATTTTCTGATATTTAATGACATACCAATTATGCACAAATTCAAATAAAAAAACATCATTTTATTAATTCAACAAATATCCAAAATAGACCTGCTTCTAGGACATAAACCCTAACACTGAGGGCTTACCTTACTAAGTTGCATGTTACATGATTAATTTGTTTACTTGTAAAATGGAACCCCACATTTTTCGTGTGAAACCTTTAATATTCTAAATACTAATATGGATATGGGGTATTTGGCGTTCGTAGCTTATCACAAATCTGTGCATGTTTTCAAAAGTCATCATCAGAGTGCACTTCAGCGTAAAATGAGCTTAATGACACACTTCACGATTCCATTTTGTGTTAATTAAATGCGTTACTAAACCAATCAAAGTGGGTCCTCTACATTTCATAGACATGCCACGTTGCCACTAATTTTTCACTTGACAAGTTATCGATAAACTTCGTAGTCTGAATCTCCAACTACCGCTTAGCCAACGAATCTTGAAATGATATGTTTTGCTAATAAAGAAATCATTTGGAATTTCATATTTTCATGGATCTAAGGGATATTATTTTTTTTATACTTTGTATTTTAATTTTTTATATTTTAGTTATTATAAATATCAATTTTTAGATTTAAAATTTATCATAAATTTATATCTCACACTAATTTAGAACAGTTAATTTATCAAAACGTTATTTAAAAAATTAAAAATAGACTATATAAAAATTGATCTAAAATTAAATTTATTAAAATATTTTAGTAAATTAACTGTTTTAAATTGGTATCACGGTACAAATTTATAACATATTTTAAATTTAAGGATTAATATTAATAATAACTAAAACATAAAGTATAAATTAAATAAAATATCAAAATATAAAATATAAAAATGATATTATCCGAATATTTAACTTAAAACCTTCAAAGTTTTATTTCCAAGTATCCCTTCATTTTTCTTTGCTACAGTTTCCGACAAAGCTTTGCATATATACACATATAATTGTCAACTTTTTTTTACTGTAATTTTTTAAATTGTTGGATTATACTCTAATGATAATCCAGTAGTTATAATAAAATAAAAAAAATGTGTATTATTAATATTATTTCTCTTTTTTAGTTTTTATAATAAAAAAATATACCTAATAAGTTTTCATTAAATAAAAGATACTTATATAAAAAAAAAATACTTACTTAATTTATGCCCATATATATTTTCTTAAAGAAGTATATACAAGTAATCGTAAAGAACCTGCTGAATTATTTGAATTGAACAGATTACCGACTCTTCCTTGTATTATTCCATGGTGTGTGAGATTAACGGGACCCACAACGTGAAGAATGTGATCTAATCAACCTGAAATATAGGGAATTAAATCCCCAAATCATAATCTTTTAGAAACAACCCAGCAGAGATTTCAATTTTAGAGAGAGAGAGAGAGTTAAGGACACCTATTTTTTGCGCACAAATTTTCACTATCGGTGATGTGTCATATTTTTAACCAAATAATTTTTAATAGCATTGTCCTCCTTCAACACGATATTGATTTATGCAAATTTTTTGCTAAAGTAAATTATTAATAGTAACATACAAATCTAAGAGAGTAATTTAAACATTTTGTCTATCAACAAAATTATGATCAACCAGATTTTCAGTTAGATGACAATAAATGCATTGAGTTTAGTCAAATATTTGGCCCAAATCAGGACCAAATATTTATTTTTATTTTATTTTCCAATACTACTAATACTAGTAACTTGCTTTAATGGGGGACAGCAACAAGAATTGTTATGCAGCCGAGTCATAGCCAAGATTATCCCCAAACAGATAATTAAATATGCTAAATCCACGCGCCTCTTCATTATGTAAATGAAAGAACTGAAACATTGACTATTCTACGTAGCAATATAATATAACTAGACAAAGCGGTTGTGACTCGTTTATTTGGCAGAGAATTGAGAAGATAAGGTACCCACGTCATCCGGTCCCACATTATCACCACCGATTCCATATCCACCTCAATCCACATCGAGTGCTCCACACGCGCACTCTTTACGTGGGCCCCATATCTCATCTTAAAAAGCAACTCCTCCAACTAACCCCCCCATCCAATTCCAACCCTTCCCTCTTTTTAAAAAAAAAAAAAAAATTATTTCTTTGACATTTATTTATTATGGGTATGTAATTTCGAGTACCAAACACCAAAAAGAAAATAGCCGGAAAAGAAAATTACGTGTGCGCTTTTTCGAATTCCGTCCACCGCCGCTTCTACTTCTCGTTTTCTCTTTCCGAGAATCTGGACACAGAATTTTCCCGAGAAACAAACAAAAAGACCCTGCCCTATTAGAACCCTCCACTGGTCTCTTCATCTCTATTCCCAATCAACCAAACACGCAACGCAGTTGGATAGAGTTTCTCAGTTTTATCCATTTGCCTCGATTTTAGCAAAATCCTTTCTTTAATTTTCTTTCTTTAGCTGCTATTGGAAACAATTTTCCGATTAGCTGAAGGATTTTCTATTCAATTTTCTCGGGAAAAAGAAAAAAGAGAAAGATATGATGAGAGGGCAACAAAATCATCATCGTCATCATCATCAGCAGTCGGGGCTTCTGTACGAGCTATCGGCTCTGGTTCTCAACATCCTTCGATCACCTCCATCGCCGATCCCGTTCTCCGATCAGTCGTCGCCGGTGTCGCCGGTGAGGAGGTCGCCGGCGGCGACGCAGATATCGCCGGCGGGTTTCGCTTCGCTACTGTTGGGTGTATCTCTGGCTCTGATGCTCTGCGGATCGGTAACTTTCTTTATCGGATTCATATTGATGCCATGGGTTCTTGGGTTGGTGATGGTTTTCTATGTGGCTGGGATCGTTTCAAGCCTGTCCATGTTGGGTCGCTCCATTTTTTGTTACGCCATGGCGCCTTCGAACCCCAGAAAGGAAATTCCTGGTATGTTAATAATAGTTTCACCTTAATTAATTACACCTTATGATTTGATCTTATTCTAATTCCACAACGTTTTCGTTTAATATATATATATATATATATATATATAATTTTTCAATAACTCTCAAGTACGATTTAATTTGTTTCTGTATGGGGATCAAGGATTATTGGTAGAAAATTAATTATTGTTTGTTTGATTTTGGTCCTAATTGGATTTGGATGTAATAAATAAACTTTTTTTTCTTTGGTTTATATTTTTAAAAGCTTCTAAATTAGGAAAGGAAAAACCTTCCTTTTCTTTGGGCTTAACTTATAAATTGGCTTCATCTAATATTTGTCTCTCTTTAAAAGGAGGGTCATTTTTTGTATTAAGAAAATGTTGAGTTATATATATGTGTCTGGCCATTTTCGCCTCTCCTGCTTATGTAACTATCGAGATAGTTTCTATCTATATATAGTTGGTTTGGTTTTCAAGGTCTTAGTCATTTGATAAAAAATTAGTAGCTCGGGTTTTTAATTTCTACTCTTAATTTTGGGCATGTCTCTGCAGTAGTTAGGCGAAATATGTGCATTATTAGGACGAGTGAATAAACTATCCATGAAAAAACAGGGATTATAATCAGAAGAATCATATGGTTAGTGAGTCATAATTGTTTCAACAAGTAGAATGACTCGTCTAGCTTAAGTCAAGATTAAGTTTCCCGTAGCCCCACTTGGATATAGCAAAGCCCAATTAAGTCGAGCATGAAGAACTTGATTAACATTAGACTTGCTAAAGAAACTGAACCTCAATAACTCAAACGATTCAAGTCCAAAAACACATGTTTCCTCTTATCTTCCCAAAAAATGCCAGTAAATTTTTGTAGAACTTACAACTCATTTCAGAATTATCAACACTGTAATTTTCTCCCATTGTTAATGGGTTGTACTTGCCCCCCCGTAAAGTGGAAAGATGAACTTAGATGTCCCTCTTCTCTGTTGGTTGTCCAACGGCCGAGCTTTATTAGTATACGTAGAAGCTTTCATTATTGTCCTAGTTATGGAGTTCATTATATTAATTGTCATCTGTTTGAGCTTTTGAACTTCTTAGTAATGCTTAGCGTTTTGAAGATTGCTCTCATTGAGTCTTCCTATAATTTTGTTTCAATGCAGCATGGAAAGTATTGTGAGGAGGAAGAGGATGAGAGTCACAGTAAGTTGAATAGTTCGGGAAAGATAGAGCAGTACAAATGTTATTGTGATTGGCTGCTGCGTCTACAATCTAATGCGAAGTCAAACTTATAGAAATCATCTTCAAATATTTATTATATGCAGGAGCGAACCGTGGATAACCAGGCTTCAAATTTTACTGAAATATGTGGATGTTACTCTCCCTTTGTTAAGTTGAAATAGCGAATCAATGGAAGTTTTTTTAATTTCTACCCAAGTGAGAAGATGGGAAGGTCTTTTCTATTCTTACTTTGCTGAAATTTTTTCCTGTCTTTGGAGTTTGTAAATTTAGCATATAGGCACCATTGCTACAATATACTGAAATGAAGTGAAAAACTGAAAAATCCTATATGTCAAAATAGTAACCATTATTAACAGTGAAGATGACATCAATGTCTAGTTTTATGTTTTTGGTTTTGTTCTATCTCCAGATAAATATCTTTTTATTTGTATTTTCTTCTCTAGTTAGTAACTTGTTAAAACTGAGAGAGTTTTGGATTCGCCTTTTAAGTGAGGTGGTGACCTTGTGGGGCAAGGGATTGGGATGGGGGGTAACAGACAGAGTTCCCTGAACCTTGTCTATAATCAGACTCGGAAGGTAGTTCCAGTCTCGATGGCTGGTCAGATTGAGATAAAGATGAAGGGAACTGGGCCATCCCAGAGAAAGATCAATTATAATGGGCTGTCAGTTTCTTCATCATTTTGATTGTACTTTGCACGACTGTGTAGAGCTCGAGAGGTCAATTCTTCATTTTAAACGGGATAGCCTGATAGGTGGTGGATGCGTAGATGAAATGTTGACCTTATCAAAAAACTTTGCCAGCTTGCCAAAGGCCTGTTCATATCACAGTTTCAGAACTTTTTCTTTTTCTTTGCTTTTTTGATAATCACAGTTTCACAAGTCATATCTTGGGGCTCTTTTTTTCCTTATCAAGCTTATTTTGCTGGGGTTTTGGGCCCCTCAGCCCTCTTTGTCAGCATTGTTCTTGATGTTCAGCCTATTCGTGTCCTTTTCTCCCAAAACTCCCAGTGTCATTTCCCTTAGAGCAGGCCACCATGTTCCACTTCTCTTTAGCCCAATGGGCTTTGGACTGCAGCATTTTGTAAGCTTAGCGACCTCTAAATCCAGTCCCAGATGCAGATCTGAGAAAACGCTTCTTGTTTCGAGTTTGTGCACTCTTTTGTCTTGATTTCACTCCGTCAAACTAAAACTCTGTTTTTTGGACCTTTGGTTAATCTCAAATCCTTCGGTAATTTATCCACTTGACTAAAGTAGTCCTTTTTTTTAAAATTTTGGGAATGTACTAAAGTAGTCCTTGATGAAGATTACTTATTCCTTTCAAATGAATGTTATTTTGTAATCCCAACTCTAACCCTGTGGGATCCACTTTTGAATATATCTGTTAACTCATATAAGTATTCAATGTGAGTCTAAAATTATCATGGTTTAATATTTAAATTACCTAATCAAATATTTTCAAATCCATAACCAAAAGAAAATTTCTAATCCGATCAGTTACTATACCAGACATAACATAGTGCACGCCACTATAAGAGAGTACCAGAGCACAATTAATTTCAATCTAATACGATCTCAAACACAATCTTAAACAGTACTAAAGCACAATTTCCAATCTAATCCGAACTTATACCAAACGTGAACTGTAAATTTATTTGCTATGATTTTTGTTGATAATGGATGTTTTTTTTATTAAAAGAAAAATTAATTCCATTCCAATCCAAATTTATACCAAACGTGAACTGTTAATTTGTTTGCTAGAATATTTGTTCATAGTGCATGTTTTTTCTTTTAATATTTTTCATTATTAAAAGAAAAGGTGAAACATGGCATGGCTGTCCACATAACTATGGATAATGATCGTGTCAATTTGTGACACGGAAGAGGAAGCGGTCTAATAAACAGAGGACATCAAACTGCCAGGTGTTCAGGAAAAAAAAAAAAAAAGGAAAAAATAAGAGTGTCCTTTTCTTAATATTTTATGAGGTTTCATCAGCATGACCATTCAAAGAGCTCTTTTGGCACTCAAAGCTTGGAACATTGTGGAAACTGCCCCACTGCTCCATGTCACTGTCACATACAGCCTCACACGCTATATTTGAATTAACTGCTTTTGAATTTATAAGATCAAACTATCATTGATGGGCTAAAGTTAGTTGTCCTTTACTTTCAGTCATTCCATTTTGCATATGGCATTTCAACGCTACACTCATCACCATCACAAGAGTACACAAACATAATCCACACAAGTTAAAAAGAAGCATTGCTCTGCCAAAAGAAAATATCCTTTGCAAGTTGCAACCATTAAAAATAAAACATACTCAACCATTACATAAAACGAAGAAATTAACACAGCTCAAAACAACATAATAACATTTAAAACAGAGACTAGAGTCTCATATTTTCACACCCCCCAAAAGAAGAAAAAAATGTAACTTTATGATATTAATATATAGTTTGTATTAGAGATTATCCCGTATAGATGTGAAAACCTATAGCGATGAGGAAAATGGTGATGAGACCGAAAAAGATGACGGTATGAACTAGGATGGAAATCCCACTCGTCTGCATGTTTCCAAACTCCACCACTTTGCTCCTCCCTGGCAACTGAAACAATAGCCCCGGGCTTAACAGCACGAACAGCACCACTGCTATCACAACTGGGCCCCAATCCGCCATCTTCTATATATGTTTGCCAGTACTCTATATGTATATATGTCTCTGTGTGTGTGTGTGTGTGTGTGCAAAGGACTAAACTCTCATATCTTCTTAGAATCGAGGTTAGAGTACATATAAATATATTCATGTGTTGGTAGATAAGTGAAGCAAGAAAGGAATATATTAGAACCAAGTATCAGTGAATGCGAAGAAAACTAATTCTTGCAAATTATATGTATATGTCATTTGTGTATGTTAGTTGGTCCAGTCTGAAAAGCCAAAATAAATATAAAAAATAAATGAATATTGTCAAAGTCGGTGGGTGCCTTCCGGAGAGATACGAGAGACATGACAACGTGGCAGCATCACAAGATGAGCTCTTTCAACAAGTCATCATTTCCTTAACGGAGACGCCATGATATTCCTATTTTATAGCTAGTCACACTCTTTTAGCCAGTGTCCACAGGGTACTGTGTGTCACGGTGGTTGTAATTGTCCTGCGAGGAAAAAAAAAAAAAAAGCTGTAAGAAAAAAAGTTTATTCATTTAGTAAATTTAATTTTATATAATTATTGTGTTATTTAAAAATAGTATCTAATATTTAGTAAACTACAGATTGTGTGTGCCATAAAATATTATTTTAGTTTATTTGTATTATGATAATAGAATTAGTTTTGAAAAGCAATCATTATCATGTTTTTCAAATTTTGCTTAAAATAGTGATTATACAACAATTTTTACAACTTGCTACCAAAAGCAACTTATCAAACACCTCCTCTTTTTTTTTTCTAACAACTTTCAAAAACTAAAAGTATAATCTAGAAGCAATCCCATTCGGGGCCTAAGATTCTATGTTTCTATATGTAATCTCATTTATCTATAATCGAACCCTTGATTTTAGAAAAAATTAAGGTTATTTATATTAATAGTCCTTGAATTATACATATTGTATCATTTTGACTCCCAAAATTTTAATTTATATAGTATGTATTATTCTAAACTATGCAATTGTTGTATAAATGACCCTTTTGTCATAAACTGTTAAATTTTTAACTGAAATGAGTAATGCACAAAGCATATGATTGAGTATTGTTTGGTTTTGGGAGTCGAGATCTCTTTTTTTTTTTTGATATAATTACCAAACTGTGCTCTATATACGTGACTCATTTCTATTAAAAATTTAACACTTTGTGTAAAAAAAGTGTTATTGTTGCAATAAATAATTTTTGCTAACCTATTGTGTGAGTTAAAATTTTGGTCTCATTCTAGGTGTAGTTACCAAACTATCTACTTTGTAAATGCCTCATTTTAGTTAACAATTTAACAATTTGTAATAAAAGATTATTGCTATAATTGTTGTATATTTCATGATAGTATACTATTAAGAGTGTTTCCCCGAACCAATCCAAAAAGGACATGTGGCTCCTAAACAAAATTGAAAACGATGTGTTGTGATTAACACCCAAAATGACATCAAATTCGTTATCGGCCAAGTAGCTCAAGCAAGACCAAGAAGGTTGATCACTTGAAGGGAGGGCAATCCCTAGAAAGTTAAATGACCTAGCCGGATTTTAAAGGGCCGACTAGGTCTGCAAGATTAGAAGACCAGACGTTAACCTTATCTTATAACCCGTTGAGACCAGTCGAGCAACTCTTAAGAAATAAACGACCAAGTTAGAATATCAAAGAATCCAGATCTACGAATGTGAAAACCAATACATTGTCGGAGTTCATAATTCATACCGATCAGCTAAACACCTATAATGGAAGACCAACAACGAATAATCGGAGAAACCAACCAGCTACTAAGCAACAACATGGTCCTGACCAAGTAAAACAATATCGGACGGATAAGCTACAAAGAGGCTAATACCTTACCCAATTGCACGCTATTATATGTACAAACAGGTAGGTAGGATTCTCTCCTATCTTTCTAGAGATACATAGACGTCAACCCTAGCATTTTAGGAACCACGAAGCCACTATAATAGTCTTGTATTCACCTAAAAGAGATAAGTTGTCACAAATCCCCAAAATCGTATTTGTCTCTTTCTTTTTTTTTTTCCTCCCTCTACAATCACTTTACTAATCATTTACTTTTCATTAAAGTACTTCATTGAATACATCACTAACTACTTTTTTGTGGAAGAAATTTGGCATGTACTATATTGATACCTCCCATTAACTAGTAAAAAAAATATTTATAATATTCTTCAAAGTTATACAGATCACATTTACATCAAATTTGGGTTTTAGTTCTTTTTGAGAAAGAACCACTCAAGAATGCGTGACGCATTGGTGCACGGCCAAAATCCACACCAATATATATTATGTAAGGTAAAATTTCGGAAACTAAAGTGATATATCAAGTATAATTCAAGCGTTATCGGAGTAATTAATCCAAAAATTATGAGAATGAAATATATGTGCGAAATACTCTATCTAAACGAACTTACTTTGCATTAGGACTATTAAAGGCTCCTATATCCAACAATGTTTGGACCCGTATGGTCACATTCTAGGCAACAAGCCCGAAAAACGTCGAGTCTATTACTTTGCTAAATATAGAGGTAGGCAGATAAACTTATTTCTATGATCCGACTCAGCCCAATATATTGCCTTTAGTCAGGGGCCTATAAAATGCTTAGGATTATTTGGTCTCTGACTAAATTTTAGATTTTCTGACAAAGTTTAATTAGGTAACTAAGCTCGACTAGTTTGGAAAAGATCAGATTTCTCACTTGAAAGCACTTTCAAATTGTACGGCGATCTCGGTTAGGAGTTACCAGTTGTTACTAGTTAATTAGATCATTGTTATTTATAAATCGCTCTAATTCATAAACAAAGAAGAGAAATATAAACAATGAACGGAATCATTTTTTTTTTCCCTTTTCTCTAGAAATTTTAGCAGGGGATATACCAATTCCGAAACTCATTATTGAATCACGTCCACAAACTTTGGTACGCAATGGCTTATCCACATTGACTGGCTAAGTCAATGAGTGATAAATTAGGCACGTGCAAATGATCCAAAATCCCACACAACGACAAGCCCACCCCACCCGGACGTTACGTTACATTATTCCTACTTTAATAATGTCATTAAATCAAACACGAGACAGCTAGAAAAGCAACCAAATTAAAGTAACTTAATAGTGTAAACTTTGTTCATGGATGAATTAATCTCTATCATTTACTTACAATGTTGTAGTAATCTTTGAAGAACAACATATCCAAGGAAAAATATATATATATAATCGATCTTATATATGATTGAATGAGTTAAAGAAGCAAAACCGTCCTTCGAAACAGAGCAACCTATTCATGTAAGTATATAAATATACACAGGCATCTACCCAGTAATTAATATTTATTCGAAATATTACACAGAGTTTAGTACTAGTAAGATTATACTTTACCATACTCTTCCTTTTTTCGGATAAATATTTCAGCATATTCTGAAAGCAAAATCAAAATAGACACGCACATTGGTATAACAAGAACTTAGAATCTCAATTGGATCAAGCCCTTCTCGGTATTTTTATTACAAAAACTGTAGGAACTACACAACCGAATGATCACCTTAATTGGAATACTCAAAAACAACTTGAAAAAAGAAAAATCCAATAGTAGTAGTAGTAGTAGTACTATATAGATAGTCCAATAGTAGTAGTAGTAGTTGTATATAGATAGTGTTACTAATTGGTGACACACTTGGTTAGGAATTAGCTAATGTATAAATGAACTTTGATAGCGAGCAAGAAGATGCAAACGAGAGCGAAGTAAAGGAGGGAGTGAATCAAAATGGAGGCTCCACTCGTCTGAAAGTTGCCGAACTCCACACAGCCATGCCGCCCTGGTACCTGGAAAAGCAGGCCCGGAGTTAACAGCACGAACAGCACCACCGCCACAAACACTGGGCCCCAGTCCGACATTATTTCTATATATATGATATGCAACTCTGACCAGTTATAGCTAAAATTATGAACAAAGTCTTTTTTTTGTTTTCCCCTGATATATTCGAGTGATTTGTTATGGTGGGTATTTGAAGTTTGAGCTATATGATGTGTTTATATATATATATATATATATATATGTAAATGTAGGAGTTAGAGGAGACTTTGGTGGGAAGAAAACGAAGGTGAGAGGAACAGAGAGAGACAGAGTGAGTGGGGCGGAGGCTTGTGGTGACGAGTTACTTGGATTCACTCCTGCAATGCAAGCCGTCCAAGTTGTATAATATTTAGTTTTTTTTTTTTTTTTTTTTGGTGGGGGGGTGTGGGGGGTTGTTTTACATTTTTCTGTTTTTTGCTGGCACATATTGATATACGGGGCTTGGCACAACTTGCTAGTTATGCTTTTGTCTCTGCCCACTTAGCTTTTTTTTTTTTCTTTTTTGTAAAATGACACCCGTCATTATTTTTGAAAAAATATTGCTAAAATTACAGTCTCATTTCTTTTACATATTTTCATACGATCTTTTTATACAAAAATACCACTTTACCTATTTTGGCTGAGAATATAATCTTTCTCGCTTAAGATATGTCGATCTACTAAGGAGCAAGCAGTTGGTGAGCCCATGGGAAAAGGCAGTAATGGGAAGGCAATCTATATGGGTTTTTGTCTACTTTCTTTGCTCACGACATCTCGTGGCATTCCCTCGATTATGGATGTGTCGATTTCAACAATTTCAAGAATATAAGCCACAATCTTCATAATCGAGTACTTCAGTTTTGGCTTCATTTTTATTTCTGGGTTTAAATTGTGTGGATCATTTCTTATGATTAAGAAGGTATCTAATTTCCTGAATTGTGTTTAGAATTTTTCTTTTTCTTTCAAAGAAAATAATAGGTTAGTATTAGGTACAAATACTTGTATAGAAGCCATGAAATTGTTTAAAGAAACGACACATTTATTATAGTCAAACGTTTTTGTAATTGCCAATGGAATAATACATGTTTTTTTACACATTATCTCTAGTGATGAATATAATTTGATGATATCTATTTGTCATTAGATGGTTTCAAGGAGAAACCTCAATTTTCCATCAGTATTAAATGGTTTTTTGTTGCTTTTACTTTAAAAATATAATTACTTAATTTGAGAACTTAACTATATTCTTCAGCGTCATTGTTCATTGTCTCGCACAATTATTTTCGTAGTTTCTTATGATTTACTTAGTTATAGAATCACAATGATTTCTAGGAAACCTTCTTGGTTCCTCATAATTTACTTTGCTATAGAGCATTATGCTGAAGGAAACTACAATAATTTCCATGATTTCCTGTGATTTATTTAGGCATATAACATTTTGTAAAAAAGAAACCATGATAGTTTCTAATAAACTTCCATGGTTTCCTTTAATTTATTTAACTACAGGACTTTTTGCCCAAAAAAAAAAAGTATAATAATTTTTAAGAAATATTCATGATTTCTTATAATTTACTTACGTATAGGACATTTCACTAAAGAAAACTAAACTGGTTTTCAGGAAACTTTTTTGGTTTCCTGTTAAGAAAAAAAAAAAGATGACTTATTTACTAAAATGCCACTGCATTTTCTAGCTCCCAAAGTATTTAAAAAAATACTTTAAAAAGGTCATATAAAATTTTTATTATTTTTGAAATGTCATAAATTTAGTAATATTTTTTAAAAAATAAGTCTTAGTGTCTAAAACCCTTTTTTTTTCTGATAAAAGATGATTACATTAAACCAAAACAAGGTCAAACTCTGTCCATTGATTTATGTTATATACTAGCCCTATCTCAAATACATTGCTCTAAACATATTGAGGTGTTTATTAGATTCTAATATTATATTAATAAAGATGGGAGGTATTATAAGGATTGGAGGTTAATTACAGTTTTAAATAATATATTTTGATTGTTTGTTCAGTTTATACTTTGTGTTATAGTTATTATCAACATTGACTTCTAGATTTAAAATTTGTAATAAATTTATACTTTCATTGGGTTAAACACTAATTTTTATCATTATATTTACCAAAATACCCTTTAAAATTTAAACTATGAATTTTAAAAGAATTTCAAATTTCAAACTTGATAAAAATTGATAAATATATTTATAAATAATAGATAATATTTATAGGTTTTTGTATTTCATAAATTATTTTTAAAATATATGTTCTTTTAGTAATAATTTTAATTAGTTTTAAATTTAGTGTTAAAATATATATCCTTAAAATTTAAAAGAGTATTTTGGTAAACTCAATAATCAAAATTGATATTTGACCCATAGAGGGTATAACTTTGTTACAAGTTTCAAATTTAAAAATTAATGTTGATAATAATCAAAACGTAAGGTATAAACTAAATAATCAGACAAAATGTAAGGTATTAAATTGTAATTATCTCAGGATTAGATTGATGGATGTATTTGGGGTAACATTGTTGTTTTACAATAAAGATTTTGGTGAGAAATAGATTAGGCAATGGATTCTTAATCCTTCGTTCCAATCACTCCAAACAGGAGATATTTTAGGAAGAATATGGACTCAAGGGTTCCAAGTTTTTGCAACTTCAAATGATAATGCGTATATACTCAATTGGCGAGTAAAAGATAACAAGGGCTTAAGGGAAGTACATAAATGTATACTTGTTTTCTTGAGAATATTTCATGACTACATATTTTTATTTTTATTTCACAAATAACCATTTCTACATGCGTTTTTTTAGAAATGTATACTACAAATATTTTATACATGAAATATATATCATTTCATAACATAATAATATCTAAAAAATGGTATACATTTTGCAATATATATCATATATACGAATTTACACTGTAAATATAAATCATGGATAAAAAATTTATATTATAAATATATACCATACATATTTTATACATGAAATATATAGCTAAAAGTAGATAGTTTTGAAATAAAATTAAAAACAGGTATCTGTAAAATAATTTTAAAAAATGGCACTTGGTGTAAATTTCTCAGGGGCTTCCCTTCATCTGTTGTTGAGGTCCTGAGGAACTAGGCAGTGATGATCAAACACGCCCTAAAATTGTTGATTAGCCCAAAGTTTTTCTGAAATGGGCTGGCCCAACAAGGTTGACCTCTCCCTTCTTGTTTGAAAGACAGAAAAAAAGATAATGGATTTTCTGTTATAAATTTATAAATAATGGAGTTCGAAGCCTAACGAACAAAAACAAAAGAAAAATCAACTCTCTTCAAAAAAAATGAAATAAAACAAAAATCAACCGGTCAACATGAACACGAGACTATACGTGCTTAGTTAATAATTAATTTATATGAAAATAGTGGAACATTTTACGGTTTAGTCTTCAATCACTCGTAATATTTCATTCTAATGGATACGTATGGCTATGGAGTTGCTATTTTTCATTCTCCAATTCGAATTCGTGGTCATTGAAGATAAGGTATAGGGTCGTTCCCATTACCACTAATATAAGTCATATTGGATACAATATAAAGGAGCTATATGCATATAAAATACAATATATTCACAATCACCCAAAGGCCAGTCGCAATCTGCACGAGTTCCACATTGAAGTTTCCATTTTCTTTTGTCCCCTAGCTGAGTGGAAAAAATCTCGATTCACATATATATATATATATATGGTACCAATCCGCTAAGTATTTTTTTTTTCCTAGGTATAAATATCAATTTAGAAAATCTCGATTCATATATATATATATATATATATATATAGGCATCAATCCGATAAATTTTTTTTTTTAATACATAAATATTAATTTAGTCAATAAAATATATGTATATAGGCATCAATCCGATAAATATTTTTTTTTTAATACATAAATATCAATTTAATCAAAAAAAAATTTAGTAATTATATTTTTTTATTATAAAAATTAAAAAAAACATTAATGATCATTATTTTTCGTACAATTCATTATATCCATTAAATTACTTTCTAATAATAACCTAACATAACAGCTAAAAAAATACGCTAAAATAAAAAAATATCTATCAGATTGTCAACCATATATATATATATAAAGACGTCAAAATCATACATAAATACGGTCTTTTTAAGCTACGGCTCCTAGTCTATACGGTGAAACACATGCCTATATTTTGAGAAGGTGGAGACTGGTGAGTGGAGACAATTTACACACTTATCCACGTGATAATTATGTCCGGAAATAACAAGGTTGTGCTTCAATTTTGAACTTTGACCACTTCCAGCTCTCGTGTTCTTAACGTTATTTTATTTGCCAGTTGATTTCCCAGTGGGATGGCAATACAGGCAAAATTGTTACGTGGAATTCGTGTGCTTAAAATAATGCATAAAAACAATGTTTATTTTGTCAAGTGTGTAGACTTGTAGGGTGTATATCGCATTCCAAAAAAAAAAAAAACGTGCAGGGTTCACACTTTACACTTGAATAAATGGCTGTCAAAACTATTTTTTTGTTGAGGGCTTACTATATTCTATACATGTGAAATTTCATATTGCGTAACAATTAATGCTTTACTAACTAGGGAAGGCTACAACAAACCTTTCATTGTTCACAACACATCCAAATCTGATTGGATCAATTGGTGAAAAGGATTTTGAGAGTTATAACTTTTACTCCTAGATTTTGTACTACAAGAAAGTGTTGCATGACACCGGGCAGGATGGCCAGTAGCCCCTTTCACCTTTATGTATCAAACTCAATATAGATGCAGCGATTGGAGAAGATTATTATTAGTAGTTAGAGACTAATGGTTTAGTGTTGAATATAATAACTCAAAAATATAGTGAAATTAGTCCTCTTATAGACGAAGTTAGACTCGTCCTAGTGGCTATCAACCATGCTATCATAAATATTTTGAAATCTATAATCCTGAAAAGTAACTATAAGAATGTTATAGAAGGATTTGAAAGGAATGATGAAGACTATCATTAGGAGATTAAAGGTATGGTGTCTTAAGTTAGTTACTTCAATTTCTTTCAGTTATCTTTTATTCATATGAGATATAATTTTGTATCATATATCACGCTAGTTTGGGCTACTTTGACTCTTTCTTTTGGTGATTTTTCTGTTTTCATTGTGTCGTATCAGATCTTTTTTGACTAGGAGTCTGTTTAGCTTTGAGGAGGTTTGTGTTTTCCCCTCGGCCTCCTTGTTTGTTCTTCTTCAATTAAGGCTTCCTTTAGCAAAAAAGAAAAACTAGGGAAAATTACAACTTACAATAGCGTGGACATCACATAATGTGTGAACAAATGAGATGTGACCATTCCACAAATTAAAATGTCTATCTATGTCATAGATCCATAGTTGCTATGTACAAAATAGCTTGCCCAATCTATCAATCCAATCTAATTTGACAAAGAAGAATGTATCTTTCGAGTTACGAGTCTTTGAAACTAGATTCTCGGTTAGGTAATGGACTCAGGAATTCTCAAACACACATGGCCTAATTCAATCCGACCTATCAAAAGCTATATATGCATTTATATATTGAAAGAATAAAGATAATAACTCCATAGTTGGCTTATAAAATTAAATTAACATAAATCCATTTGTAAGGTTTCAAAGTGGCTGATACAAAAATGTTATAAGCAAATAAGATTCGAAAGCCTATTTCTAAATAAGTAAAAGCTTAAAATATAAAAATGAAAAATAAACTAACAATCTAGCCTAATGAAGAATGAATTATTGGGTCTCTCAAGCAATCTCATATTATATTTTTCTTGAAGAGAAATACTAAATGCACTCTCTTTCTTACTTTCGTTTACACTCTCCAATCTTACCGTTTGATACGTGGATTTCACTATCTAGTTTAATATTTTAATAATATAATAAATTATAATAGAATCCACGTGTCAAATAGTGAGATTAGTAGAGTATAAAAGAGATTATTGCTAGCATTCTTCTTCTCTCGAATGTAATGAGACTTACGTAGGTTTCATCATACCTATGTGTTTAATTATTCTTATCATAATTATAATTAAACTATTTAAGTTCAGATAATTAATAATATTAATAGTCTCTAAATTATACTTGTTGTACCACTTTAGTTCATGAATTTTCAACTTATATAGTAATGATCCTTGAATTGTGTAATTGTTATAATAATGATATTTTTATCACAAATTGTTAAATATTTAATATAAATGAGTCATTATAAAGCATACAGTTTGATAATTGTTGTTAAAAATGAGATTCTGAATTTTCAACTTATACAATAAATTAACAAGATTTATGTAACTATTGCAGCAATGATTTTTTTTCCACAAACTATTAAAATTTTTAAAAGAAATTATTCACATGCATAACACATAGTTCGATAATTGTAATTGAGAACGATATTCTAATATTCCGACTTATAGAAATAAATAATACCCAATTATACTTTTTGTTCATGGTATTTTTCGTAAAAAAAATTTACAATTTATGACAAATTGATTATTATTGTAACAACTATATAATTTAAAAATTATTATCATGTAAGTTAAATGCCGAAGGGCTAAAGTAATACAATAAGTATAATTCAGGAGTGATAGATGTTATTAAGTTATAATTTTTTTTAGTTTGATTGAATCTCTCTCAATTTTGTCACATGTGAGAAATACAAGCGAGAAGGTTAATCCTCTTTACTATCATCGGATCATCGGATTTGATAAACATGCACTGCAAATGCAAAATGAATCACTCTCAATGATGCTTAGCAGCTTAATTGTACGTTTAGTATGGGACCCACACTCGATCGTGTCTTTCAAAAGAGGAATATGACATTGACACCGCAACTAGTGTTAGAACTACATCCAAAACCCCTCTACACATTCTAGAAGTTTTGGGATTGTATGAAAGAGCATCTGGGCAAATTTTTGATCACATTCAGCCCAAATATTGCCGCTGAAGACATGATTCTAATTTAAAATACTCTTGGGTTAGCATATTGTGCCTCCCACGCAAAGTATTTGGGACTCTTGTCTATCATTGAGAAGAAGAAGAAGTAGACTCTCAGTGATATAAAGGACAGAGTTTGGCATAAATTTCAGCTACGGAAGAGTAAGTTGCTATCTTTGGGTAGTAAAGAGGTCCTCATCAAAGCAATAGCAATGGCGATTTCCACGTATACTATGGGAGTTTTCCGTATCCGGAGGTCACTTTGCTTAGAGCTACAGGGCATGTCGCTAAATTTTGGCAGACAGGTAGTGCTGACACAAAAAAGTTGCATTGTTAAAAATGGGACTTGCTCTATCTACCAAAACATCGTGGTAGTTTAGGCTTTAAAGATCTAGAGGCTTTTAACAAAGTTCTTCTGGCTAAGCAAGGCTGGCATATCATCCATACTCAATTCATTATTGGCCAGGGTGTTTAAAAACAAGTATTTCCAACACTGCTCCTTTATAGAGGCAAATCAAGGGTCAAGACCCTCTTATATCTGGTGGAGTTTGAAATTTAGGTTTTGCCTAAAAAAAAAAAAAAAAAAAAAAAAAAAAAAAACTAAATCCAAAGTCAACGTAATCAATGGAGGAACATAGGAACTGAATAGGAATCTATGCGCACCGCAAATTTTCAACCTGTCTTTATCCTTTTTTCTCCCAAAAAAAAAAAAAATTAATGCATTAAATTATGAAGGTCAGTAAAAATTGTCGTGACTCGAAGGCTACGATGTCAAATCTCTAAATTATTCTTTTGGACAATGGGGATTGTGGCCTCTCATACGGGCGGGCCTCCCGCTCATTTCTAAAGGAGTCGTCTTCACCTTTTACCAAAATACCCTCGCGGCGAATTCTATCCGTGCGTTACGGGGGGACAGGTCTCTGGCACTTTTGATCGTGGATGAAACCAGGTGTAAACCAATGACCGAGGTCAAACAACAATGAACTTGGTCTTCCAGTATTAGCAGACCAGGTGGGTAGGGCTAAAAGTGTAATATCGTAATACGAGATATTATGTTGGGTGAGCGCATTGGCGAACATTACCATACCAAACCAAACCCACCCTTCAATCAAATGGGAAACTAAGGGCTTATATCAAATGGGACCCACTCCCACTAGACGGGAGAGAACTAAGCAAAATTTCTCTGTTGTGTTTCTCATTTATCATGTAGTAGGCTAGTAGCGGATAATAACATAATATCGTAGTAAAATACTCGTCAGTTCTTGGCTTCGCTCAAGCTCAGTCGCAACGACGTAATCTCCAGTCAAAATCTCTCTCTCTCTCTCTCTCTCTCTCTCTCTCTATCTCTCTCTCTCTGAGTTTTGACGCCGAAGCGAGCGAGCCAGTGGTCCAATACGGTCCGAGTGTCACTTGGGGTTCAGAAATCTCAAGTCAGGTCCGGTCCGATTCCGCCCGACCAAACCCGCCCCATAACTTTTCACTCGGTGATTCACTGAAGCACCGGACTGTCCGTACACACGGGAGTTCAAATGAGTGGAGCGCGTGCTCTGCAACTCGTCCGGTTTTGATTTCAATCTTTTGGAGCCGAAAATGAACACGATGCAATCAGGTGAGGACTAATCCAACAATATTTGTGTATCTGGGAATTGAAGCTTGGGCTGGTTGATCATTCTTGGTCTCAGAGCCACCGCAATCAAGTTCTCGAACTTTTTGCTTAATTATATACATATACATATATAATATGTGTTTGTGCGTTTTTTTTTTTTTTTCTTTTTTAAAAAGAGGGGAATATGTGTGTGTGTGTTTCGAAAGGGCTTTTTATTTGTTCCTTCTAAAATGGCATGGCCTGGTTAATTAGGCCTGTTAAAAATTTAATTAATTTATGTAATTCTGTAGTTAATCTTGGAGATTTCGACTTTAAATTTAATTTTTTTTATTTTTTTTTTCTAATTTTTTTCCCCCTGAAATTCTTGGGTTTGGACTTTGGAGTATAGCTGATTCAAAATTTCACAGGTATTTATTTTGCATATTCTTGAAGTTTGGCTTGTATATTGCAGAAATGTTTGGTTGATTATTTAGTTTAGGTTTTCATAGACAAGGGTTTGGAACTTGAAAGTTGGTTGATTGTTGCCTTTGGTAGGTTATTTAGTTCCTACCCTCCTACCCATGCCACTTTTCAGCCTAATTCTTTGAAATCTTCCTTGGAATCTTCACTGATACTAAAAGGGCATGCTTTTGCCCTTTTCACTCTGGTTGTTTTTTTTTTTTTTTTTTTTTTCTCTGAAATGACCAATGACGGTCCTTACGAACTACAACCATGATGAGTTGTGAATTATAATGTTGAATTGGGAATTTTATTGTTTCAGGGTATGATATTAATGATCTCTTTAATGAAGCTCAAAGCCGTTGGCTAAAGCCTGCAGAAGTGCTCTTCATTCTACAGAATCATGAGAAGTACAAGCTTACCCAGGAGCCGCCTAAAAAGCCAACCGGTAACGCTTACACTTCAATACTTTCTATCTGATTCAGTCAATTTTATTGGATGTTGTATGTGTTTGTAATGTTGTCCATAGCCTTGACTGGATTATTTTACAGGTGGATCTTTGTTTCTCTATAACAAGAGAGTCCTTCGGTTTTTTCGTAGAGACGGCCATAATTGGCGTAAAAAGAAGGATGGAAGAACTGTTGGGGAAGCACATGAACGCCTTAAGGTTTGTTTAAACTTAAAGCTTTCTTATAGTTACATTTATCTGCCTATTTTCTCTTGAAAGTCCATTTTTTATTAGAGTAATGTGGTAACTTTTGGTTCTCGTTTCTTCTAATAAAATCGAAATTTGTGTATAGCTTCAAATTCAGTGTATCATTTTCCAAAATACCTCAACCTTAAGTGGATTTTCAAAACACGAGAAAGGCGTGCTTGTAAAAATTTTAATTTTAAGAGTAAAAAAGAATAGTATGGATTTCCTTGAACAACAGATAGAGAAGATGATCACTCTTCAATGCACCTTTGCAAACAAAACAAAAAGGAAAAAAAAAAAAAACAAGAAATTAAAGTGTCACCAAGTAAGGTGTTAGTTTTAGCAATTTTTCTTAAATGCAAGCCTTTTGCTTCTCTAATGATTGAAGCCTTCTAATGCTAAGGGAATATGGAGATCAGTAATTGAAAGCCCAGCAATAGTTTTGTTATTCTTAGGTTTATGTCTACCTTTTTATCAAAAATGTTTTTGCATGCCTTCTCTGTAGCTGTATGCAAATTTTCTATACCACTTTTGTTTCCATTGTGTGGTTGGTCCTGGTAAATTTCATATTCTAAGTTACTGATGAAAAAGATTGTCATAAACAATCGCAAACCTATTAGTTGAATAAAATATGGTACATATATGAAACATTTGAGAGCTGATATATATTTAGTGGATTTTGCCAGATAGCATCTGAAATTTTCCTTGATTAATTATGCTAAAAATGGGATATTGGCTTTATTATGTTAATAATGCAGTTCATCCAAACTGTATAATTATGATGGAAAAATACAATTGGAAAACTTCGGCACTTCCGCCAGTGGCAGGGTGTTTTAAGAATTGCACAATCTCAGCCTTTATTTTGCTTCGTTTAATTCTTTCTTACTTGCTCATATTGTTTATACTGAGCTGGATGAAATTCTATGTTATTTCTTGTTTAGGGATAACAATTTGTATTCATGGATAGGTTGGAAATGTTGAAACTTTGAACTGTTATTATGCGCATGGAGAAGATAATCCCAGTTTTCAGAGACGTAGTTATTTCTTGTTTAGGGATAACAATTTGTATTCATGGATAGGTTGGAAATGTTGAAACTTTGAACTGTTATTATGCGCATGGAGAAGATAATCCCAGTTTTCAGAGACGTAGCTATTGGATGCTCGATCCGTGAGTTTCTTGCTTTTACATCTTCTTAAGTCATCATAAAAAAAGTATTGATTGATGTCAGTTCAATTTAGTACTATTTTGAAAATGTTATCATAAATTTGCTAAGCAATCTATATGCTTGATCTCCATCTACTGGAAAATTTTATTGTATAATTTGGGCTTCTTCTCAATACTCATATTTCCTTTTAATCCTTTTGGCAGGGCATGTGAGCACATTGTTCTTGTGCATTACAGGGACATAGCTGAGGTAAGTTTTTAGGAGAATAGTTCTGACAGATTGCTTTACATGATGCCAACCCTGTCAATTGCCTTTGTTTGAAAAGCATCCAATTGTAGTCATAATAGCCTGCACTGATCCTGGATAGGAATCATGATTTGTCTGTCAGAACATTACTATGTTCACATTAATATGTCCCAAAAAAAAGGTCCCTACCTGCTCACATTACTATGTTCAAAAATTTCAACCCAGTTTGCGTGCATTTTCAATGCTTGCAAGCTTTTCCATTTTGATGCCAATGAAAGGATGTTCATCCAGATTGGTAGACAAACAGTTCATTGTTTTCCAGCACTTTTGCATGACCATAAACCATTTCCGGTGGCAGCCAGTAGTTTGTGGTTTGAGCATTAAATTAACATTTATTTGTGCTTTACAGGGAAATTCGATTTCTGGATGTGGATCTGCTGCCCAATTTTCACCAGGATCTATTTCGTCTGTCAGCCAGAGTCCTAGCCCTAGTAATAATCAGAATGCAGGCTGTATCTCTGTCAGTGATTATCAGAGTTTAACTAGTCCAGGGTCAATAGAAGTTAGTTCTGATACAGTCATCAAAATAAATGGAAGGGAGCGTTGCGATAGTGTAGATGGGAGAGGAGGGATAGGTACCACCAAGGTTGACGTTGATCAAGCTTTGCGCAAGCTTGAGGAGCAGTTAAGTCTAAATGAGGATTGCTTCAAAGAATTGGAGTCACCTAATCTTGTTGAAGATCCTACTGATCCAGATAGCCTGGAATACAAAATGCAAATGTTCAATCAAAATGACTTCTTAGATTTTAGTGGAACAGAAAATTTTGTACGTGATCAATGCTATCCTGAACATGCTAGGATCCCAGGTAATCAATACCATGCTGTGTTTCTCAGCAGTTGGTTTTGTTATTTGTTCTGTTCTTCTGTTATATAATTTGTAAAAAACTGCATTTGTATCTCCCATCAGATATTTCATCATTTCAGGGTTCTAAGCTTGCTATACTAATTTAAATATTCTTTAACTTATACTTGTTGATACTAATGACCAATAGAGATTATACTTTAACGGACCCAAAAGAGCTAGTGAGGAGAGCACAAGCTGTTGGTTTTCCTAGTTTCCACTTGAATCTTCAGAAAAAGCATGTGATGTGATTACTTTCACCGAAGTAGCCAAAATAAGTGAATTTTGAGACAATAAAGGGCCAAGTTAATGTGGGTACATATTCTTAGGTGACAGTGGTGGGGATCCTCATAATCTATTCTATGGACACGGATGTACATATGGAAGAAAAGAGTCTTTATCCTGGAAAGCGGTTCTGGACTCGTGCAATATTTCTTCTGGTGTTCGGAGCGAGAAAAATCATTTATCACTGAATGGAAATGTAAGTATACAATGATTTTCTGTGGTATCCATGCCCTTATGACAGATCGATTCAGTTATTTATTATACATTTTTAATTTGGCTTAGCATAATGTACGAACATCATCCTTCATACAGAGTGTGAAAAAGTTATTCAAACTATCAACCTCATTATCCTTTGACACATGCAACAGGAACAGTCAGAATCTACAAGACATGGATCAACCGAAGTGCAGGAAAATCATCAATGGCAACATTCCAATGGTAGCAGTGTTGATAATGGTATGATATTCTCAAACTCTGTACCAAAAAAAAAACCCCTCTTTACTATTCAAAATTTATTCTAAGCTCAGACAAGTTGACATCCTGTCTGTGTTATCAGCTTCTTTGTTGCTCAGTCAAGAAATTGGCAATCTCAAAATGTCTCCATGTCCGTCAGAAATTCATGGAACCAATTCAGACTATTATGCGATGTTGTTTGATCAAGGCCAAATTGGACCGCTTGAATCTGATATGAGTCTGACTCTTTCACAAAAGCAGAAATTTACAATACAGGAAATATCGCCAGAATGGGGCTATACCACTGAGGCAACAAAGGTACGTCTTGTATAATTCAATGTCTTTTAATTGAGATCTTGATGACCAATATCTTTCAAATTTAGACCTGCAAGTAATCAACTACCAATGCAAACATCTCCTCTTTATCCAATAAATAAATGAGAGCAGTATATCCATGCCTTGCTTTACTTGAGTCTGTTAACCAATTTCCTGCTTGATATCTATCCTGGTAGAGACAAGTGCAGTCTGAGAGAAAATAGCTCCAATGCACAGATCTGATGATTGGTACTTTTGAGTCAGGATTTAAAGCTCAACTTTTTTTTTTTCTCTCTTCTTATGCAGATTATCATTGTTGGTTCATTTCTTTGTGATTCATCTGAATCTGCATGGACTTGTATGTTTGGCGACGTTGAAGTACCTGTTCAAATCATTCAAGAAGGGGTATTGCGTTGTGAAGCTCCTCCTCACATTCCTGGGAAGGTGACTCTCTGCATTACTGCTGGTAATCGTGAATCTTGCAGTGAAGTCAGGGAGTTTGATTATCGACTCAAGGCAAGCAGTTGTTTTCAAGGTAATTCGCTTTCAACAGAGTCAACAAGGAGTCCTGAAGAGCTGTTATTGCTTGTCAGATTTGTTCAGTTGCTCTTGTCAGATTCATCAATGCAGAAAAGAGACACTAGAGAGTTAGAGATCCCTAGAAAATTGAAAGCTGATGAAGATTCTTGGGCTAGTTTAATAGGGTCTCTTTTAATTGGTAGTGGAACTTTGTCCGGTACTATTGATTGGATTCTTGAAGAGCTTCTGAAGGACAAGTTACAGCAGTGGATATCATGTAGACAGGAACAGTATGGTCAGACAGGATGTTCATTGTCCAAGAAAGAGCAAGGGATAATACACATGGTTGCTGGGTTGGGATTTGAATGGGCCTTAAAACCTATCCTTAGTTGTGGAGTGAGTATAAATTTCCGTGACATTAACGGATGGACTGCTCTACACTGGGCAGCTCGCTTTGGAAGGTAATAGAAGTTTCTGTGTTTTATTAACTAGTTTCTTTGACCGCTAAAACAACTTTCTGGCCAAAATTAGCTTTATTTTGTTCCATATCACTAGAACTTTACACTATGGTTAAGATTGATCATATAAAATATTGTGTCGATTGTATTTCCTGTCAATTGATGACCCTGTTGTCTCCTACTAAATAAACTTGCTCTGAAACAGGGAAAAAATGGTTGCTGCACTTATAGCTTCTGATGCATCAGCTGGAGCAGTGACAGATCCTAGTTCACAAGATCTAACAGGTAAAACAGCTGCCTCTATTGCGGCCACTAGTGGGCACAAGGGACTTGCTGGTTATCTTGCAGAAGTGGCATTAACTAGCCACCTCTCCTCCCTTACACTGGAAGAAACTGAGCTTTCAAAAGGTTCCGCTGAGGTTGATGCAGAAACAACTGTAAATAGCATATCAAAACAAGCCATCAATGTCAATGAGGATCAGCTTTCACTTAAACGTACCTTGGCTGCAGTCCGGAACGCAGCTCAGGCAGCAGCACGTATACAATCTGCTTTCAGGGCACATTCTTTCAGAAAACGACAACAGAAAAATGTTGTTTCTAGCATAGATGAGTATGGTATGAGTTCAGATGATATCCAAGAGCTTTCAGCAATGTCGAAACTGAATTTCCGCAATTTCCGCAACCCACGTGATCACGATTTAGCTGCCTTATCTATCCAGAAAAAATATCGTGGGTGGAAAGGGCGGAAGGATTTCCTAGCATTCCGCCAGAAAATTGTCAAGATACAGGTACTACATTTCTATTGGAAATTTACGTTAAAAATATTGTTTGCCAAAAAAGTCTTTCAACTCTTGTGGTTATGTCCTTTCAAAAAAAAAAAACTCGTGGTTACATGCATGATTCTCACCTTTATTTCAACTCTAGACTGTTGATCAAAAATCACATATTGTCTTTTAAAATGAACTGCAACATATGAATTAAGTTCATACAAAAAAAGGAAAAGAAAAAAACGAGGTTTCTTGCTCTAAGTAGTCAGGTAATTAATCCTTCTTTTTTTTTTTTTCCATTCTTTTGGCAGGCTCATGTGAGAGGTTATCAGGTTAGGAAGAATTACAAGGTAATCTGTTGGGCTGTTGGAGTGCTAGAAAAGGTTGTACTGCGGTGGCGACGAAGAGGAGTTGGTTTGCGTGGTTTCCGACCTGAGACAGACTCTATTGATGAAAGTGAAGATGAAGACATTCTTAAGGTGTTCCGCAAGCAGAAAGTTGATGCATCTATTAAACAGGCTATCTCACGTGTACTTTCAATGGTCAAGTCCCCAGAAGCACGTGAACAATATCATCGCGTTCTTGAGAGGTACTACCAGGCTAAGGTAAGCGAGCCGCACTTGGTGTCTCATCGAAACAAACGAAAGGATCACTCATTATGACTTGATAAGAGAATGCCTATTTCATTATTTTTGAGAAACGTCTTCGATTCCACCCTTCAAATGTGTGAAAATCTTAGTAAAAGGCGCATTGGTTGCCATTGTATCATTCTCTGGCCTTGTGTTCTTATTTTCCGACGTATTTGTCTCTATAGTTGAAGATGCCTAATGTGTGAATTCTGATAACAATTCCTGCAGGATGAACTTGGCAGCACGAGCAGTGAAGCTTCAGTGTCGAACAATCTTACTGACATCAGTAAGATTGGTTTGGAAGATGTCGATATGTATCCATTCCCATAGCAGCAACGTCAATCATCCTAATTTCTCTTAATTGACCAGTTAAAAAAGTTAAGCTAGTAGATGATTTCTAGATTGTTTATGTACATATAGTAGCCCGGAGTGGACAGTTATATGTAAAGTGATATTGGTTGATGCCTGCTTTGCTTTTTTTTTTTCACATTATGCTGTAAATGCTTCTTTCTAGTTTTCGCTACTGTTAGGCGGCTTGTGTTATAATTAACTCTCTTATGTGAATTTGTAATCTCATATTAGAAGTATCCAAAAAATAATAATAATAGGGGGGCTTTCGTTTAAAAACTCTCCCTCGAGAGGGTTTTTTTTTTTTTTTTTTTGATGAGATTCAAGTGGTTAATCAGTCTTGCTAGTTGTTGTATGTGGCCCGACTGGGCATAATGCAACCGACTCAATAATTGGCCTTTCATTTCAATATTAGGTGTTCGGCCTTGCGAATTGGCATTTTTGGCTGGCCGTGCCATAGCGGTCAGGAATCTGCTGAGTGCTGGGTGATTGACGTGTGTCAAAACGGGACTACGAATAAACGACAAATAGAGTGGTGGTGGTGGTGGTGGTGTCGTGTCAGCAACTTTAACCGCTTAAGAAAAGCTCTTTTGCGCCACGACAGATTTAGAAGCCACGTGTCCTCCATAGATGGCCAAGCAGCAAGCATGGCACTCGAAAGGTTTGACTTTTATTCTGGAAAATCATCTAGCCTGAGTATGCGAAACAGAAGAAGAAAAATTTGAAACTCGTTAGGATAACTGGATTTCTTCAGCTATGGATTCTAAAAATCAGAATTTGGAGCTTGTCAATGTGGCGATCCAGAAGCTCATGGAAGAGAGGAAAATTAGAGAAACCTCCGGTGAGAGCTTTATTGGAGATAACGATGATGACCAGCTCCTCCTCTCTCGATTGCTCTCTCAGGTTTTTTTGCTTTTTATTCAAACGCGTACCATATTTTTGTTGTTAAGGGTCTAGAATTTGATCACGGTTTTAAGTTTCTTTAGTCTGTATTTGAAGAAAAACCATTGTTAGGTGCATATATTTACCTGCGTTGTTGAAAAGGTTAAATGCTAGTTGACAATTTTGCACGCATGAGTAGTTCTAGAGCGCGCTCGTTTGATCAATCCCAGTCCTCTATTAGGTTCGTGGAGTCCACCCAAATAAACGACTTAGATCCGTCTTACGGTAGCATTTTACTTGGTACAACTTTAATCATTATTGTATGTTGATAATTGATAAATATTACTATAATTCTGTAACTGAATTGATGCAAGAGTTATAATCGATTTGAGTCATTTGACAGTGAATTCCAGGACGGTTAACATTAGTAGACAAAAATGACGTATCCCTATGTCGCTAAAATGATGTCTTTACAGTTGGAGTCGCTGAAAGGAGAAAGCGGTCTTGACCAGCCAAAAGCCTCAAACGAATTTGGAGTGTCTCATAGAGCTGATAGAGACGAAGACAAAAAAAAGTGTGAGACTACTGATCAACAGGATAATGATAGTGGCTCTGACATTGACAAAGAAGAGATTGTAAAAGAACTTAAAAAGGTCAAGAAACAGAATTCTGTCACTCACTGGCTTCTTTCAGTCCTGATTGTCCTCACTGTTGCTTGGCAGGTATCTGAGGTGTCCCTCCTTTTGAAAGTCACACATAAAGTTAAAGATGGAATTAACCACCCATTTAAGTACCTTGGAGGTATGTTTACAGGGATATTCAAAGGCCCAGGTAGTGATGATGAAGAAAACCAGAGCCAGGCTGAAGCCCCTTCACTCCCTTCTCTCAAAATTCCGGAGCTTCCCCACGTGGAAGTACCAGATTTAATTACCAATCATGAAGAACATTGATGCATTTGTTTTTTCTTTTAATAAATTGAAAACAAGAACGGTAAACTCTCGAACCTCTCCCTGTTTTTGGTCTGCTGTGGTTTAAGCAGAGAGAAAGTTATAAGTTGTAAATCCCTTTCCTCTCGTTGTTTCCTTGTTCTACTGTTGAATAAATCGAAACCCTTTGTATTTGGTTTTTTCGTTTCTTTCTTATTCGCATAAGCTACGTAGTTGGGAATTTTAGATCACGTTTTATTGCATGAATGAGCTAAAAACAGAAACGTAAGGACTTCAGCAGAAACAGAGAGTAAACAAAAAAACAACAAAGAGGGTTGAATAAAGAAATTACAGAAACAAAGTATAGAATCTGTCAAAGGTGCCAGCCGGCCTCTGAAAACCAAGGAAGATGCACAATTTATTAAAACAATAAGTTTTCTCGAAATTATTCCATTCCTTCTTTTTCTTTTTCTTTTTTTTAATCCTTTTGGGCTTAAAAAAAGCCATTACTTTGATTCGCACCTTCTTTCTTTTTACTCTAGTTCTTTCTTAGGCCGGGTAAAACGGTGGCAGTCTTTTCCAACACAATACTTTTCAGGGTAAAAGGAGAGAAGAGGGTCTCCCTAAGTTACGATTTTGAGAAAAAAAAAAAAGTAGATTCGATCTGAAATTGACAATTTTGTTGATTAAATAACAAAAAGGAGGAAGGCTACTGGCACGGTGCTCATAGCCCTGAATGCAACAGAAGTCGCCACCACACAACCATGACATCAAGTGGCAAGTTCATACACACTCGCAGATTGCGGCATATCATAGTACCACTCACCCATCATTAAAATCTTTTTCCTGTTTCTGGCATCTGCAGTCAAAATGCAGTATATTACAGAAACAGATGGCCGCTAGCCTGACATGAACTATCATCATTTGGAACGGTATCTATAGGCTATCACTCTCAGTGATCTCGATCCCCAACTGCTGTGACTAAGTTCTTCAAATAAAGTGCTCTGTGATATCATGGCCAGACCCAAGCCCCCTGCAATTCTATCAGAACAACCAAGCTGAAAAGAAAATCTATTATCTAGAATAACCCAGCACAGGTCTGATTGGCTTTGTATTGTAAAAACTCAAACAGTTACCAGTCTTATGCCTGGACAATAAAATTTAACATATAAGAAAAGCTATAGCAGCAAAAAGGACTTCAAGCCTTCAATAACGAATTCATTTCAACAACAGTCATCCAGGAAAGCATCTTGGATACATTAAACCAATCACAACCAGGAAACTCAGAATCACAGGCAGACCGAAAAACTAAACATAACCAACAATTTAAAAAAAAAAAATCCCACTTTCCATTTGACAAGTCTAAATTTAGTAAAGAGTGATAAGCAAACTGGTTTCGTCCCCCAAACAATGCGACCTAGTGCAGTGGTTCCCTCTTCAAGCATAATTCAACCTGAAAATGTCATTGTACACGTAGTAGCTACCCTGTGGTGTTGGCATCAAATGGAACATCTGAAAAGAAAAACCATAGACAAGAACAAACTTGCTTATTTGACAGAAATGCGTAACAAGGATAACAAGAAAACAACAATCAACGACTTCAAATTTAAGCAAACCCCCCCATGTAGAAACATAAAAAGGACCCTTCACTCGCATCACTCTCTAAAATATTCTAACAATAAAACGCATAAAATTCACGTCAAAAGAAGCCATACCAATATGTGGGAATGGTAAATTATAGCATATTGTTAGGTAGGTAATTAAACTTAAACCATGGGCCTGACCACTCGACCTAATCTAATCCCCGTGGAGAGTAAACGGGGAACAACATATTCACCAAGCAAAACCATCCAAACGCACAAAGATTCGAATAAAAATTGAAACACAAGGTCATCAAAAGAAAAGAGCCGAGCCATGAGAAGACAATACACGAATCGCATCTACATAAAAGATCTAAACATAAAGTCCAATCATTTAGAACGAATACTCAATCACTCAATCGAATCAATCAAAATCACCAAAGCCCAATTCGTCAAGAAACAACCACAACGAGAAATTTAAACTAGATCAGAGCCAAAATCTCAGCCGAAATTCATAAAACAAGCAGTCTCAAAACCCTAACGAAAGATCCAGAAACTTTTATTTAAAAAAAAAAAAAAAATTAAAAACAAAGAAGAAGAAGAAGAAGAAGGGGGCCGAATCTAGACCTGGCTGAACTTGAGGGCGTGCTGTTCGCCGGCGAGCTGGAGGTTGCCGCTGACGAAGACGAGCATGCCGCCGGCGGGGCCAGAGGGCTGGCTGTCGACGGTGCTGATGACGTGCTTGCACTGCTCGAAGGGGAGACTGGTGAGCTTGGCGACGATTTGCTGGGTGCCCTGGATCTTCTGGCCCTCGAAGGTCAACATGGACGCGTCCTGGTACAGCCCAGCCAGATTCGCACGGTTCGCGTCGAACGTCGAGTAGTAGTGCTCCACGAATGCCTTCGCCACCGCGTCTGGATCCATCTCCTTCTCCGCCCCACCACCTGATTATTCCTCTCTCTCTCTCTCTCTCTCTCTCTCTCTCTCTCTCAGTTGAAGCGCTTAAGCTTCACGCTACTGCTACTACCACTGCTCCTGCCTATTACTCTTACCACCCCACCCCCAAATCAGACTCGACGGAGAGAGAATGAGAATGAGAGATGTAGCGCCACTGTGACCTCGAGACGACACATCCTTTCTTTTATACTACTACTATTTTATTTTCTTTTTTTTAATTTTACCCTACCTATGGTACTATTATCAGATCGATACTATTTAAAAATAATAATAAAATAAATAAAATCGGCGCGTCTTTTCGGGCCTTCATTTCCATAACTGGGCTTTTTGGCCCGCCCAATAAGTGGGCTTTAGCCCATGAGTCTTTTCTGTCTTTAGCCATAGATATCATTTTGGTATTTGACCTTAAGAACATGCTAGACTTGACATCTAAAGTCAGTGTACCCGCGTTATTGTCTCAGCTTTTATTTTAAATATCACACCCTTCTTTGAAATATGTTTTTTTTTCCTCTCAATCTTGGTCTTAAGTGCCAAAATGACGTTCGGGTCATTTTTGAAAGGGCAAATAATTAGGCTGAGTAGCAATTTTGGAGGATAGTATAAGATTCGTAACAATTTTGACGTTTTAAACAGGAGAAAACAAGTATAAAGCTAGTATTGGTTTTTAAGAACTTCTATCCACGAAAAGAGGCCCTTCTTTTTGTTATTATTAGTTTCGCTGAAAATAGTTATTATTCGTGCTCTACCTCATTGTCCAGGGCTATCGGCTACTGATAGTGATGGGAAGGTGGAAATTGGAGCAGTTATTCGGGACGGTTCTATTTATAGTGGAGCTGCTATTGTTCTTAAAGGGATTCTATAGTTCATATCTGACTGAATGTTTGGCCTCAGAGAAGGCACTACTTTTGCATTCCAACATGATTTTGTTGTCTCAGAGGTAGAAAATGATTCTAAGAATATTATCTCGGCTTTTTCTCATAATGATAAATTTAGAGTGGAGTGTCCTATTATTTTTTACATTATTATCAATTGTAACATGTAGGGTATGTAGGGTGATATTGTTTGTCATCTGACTCATAACTCAACTAGATTTATTATGGGTCTTGATACGAATTCGCGTTGGTTGTACGAAGTTCCTCCTTGTGTGTTTTCCGTTGTTTTAACAGACTCACTTAATATTTAAATAAATTAGACTCGTTCCCTTCCACCCAAAAAAGAAAAATAAAAAAGTTGTTATTCACTGGAACAATTTTTATCTATTAAATTATAAAACAAGTGATTTTTTTATTGAAAAAAAAAATTTATGAAAGTTTAAAATAAATGAAATTATAAATGAGGGTATCGTGCGTGCAACCAATAAAAAAATGTGCATGTTATAGTAGAATGTAGAATCCACATACCGTGCATTTACCATTCCCCGAACACGAGAATAAAGAGTATCTCAAATTTCATACACTATATTAAGTTACATCAATTTCTGGGGTAGCACAGGCTCTTGAAATCATCAAGGAAAAAGAATAGGGGAAAATGAATATGCTAAGATTACACTTTTTGTTTATTGTAGTGAAATATACAATGTACATTTTCCCCTTTAATTTGGACAAAATGAGAAAAAAAGCTCTAATTGAATCTTTCTGTTGAATCAACCCTACCTTCTATGAAACACTACATTCAAAATAAAGGGTGAACATCTTCTTTTCTTCTATGTTGACTCTTTGTCTTTCTTGTTATTACAGTGCGAAGAGAATGCCAACTCTCAAGTAGATGTATTTCCGTGTCATTTCAGAGAAGAAATTCGGGAGTTGAAGTTCTTCGAAGGGTTTTAACTGGAATCGAACGAACCCCAGATAACCAACTTCAGTGAAAGGATTGGAAAGATGGAAAAAAATGAATCTGCTTTGACATATGGGCTGATAGAAAAAGATCCAAGAGACACCCTAATCCCAACCAATCAATCAAGGAGGGGCCTTATGTACACTCTTGCCACAAATCAAATGATTTCTCTGGAGAAAATAATAGGACGCAGAGAAAAAGAAAGTCAACAAACTAACTTGTAAATGGAGAGCTGTAGTAGTAGTAGGTCAATAACTGAAATTTGGTTAGTGAACTTACTCCTGAGAATAAATCCGAGTCTATTAGGTGTTCCCAAAATTTCTTGGACTGGCTCGTTCTTATGTCATCAGCAGGTCATAAGTACAAGTTGTCGCCATCTCTATATGTTCCCATTTGAAGAAGCAAACTGGAAAAATTGTGAGACCTCACGATAAAGCTGCTCAGCCTCGAATGGTTTGGAAACATAGCCATCCATTCCACACTTTGAGCATTCCTCATGCGTGGCCTGGATGACATCTGCAGTCATGGCCAAAATTGGTACATGCCAACTAGAAGTATTTTCGTACCCTTCCACAGTGACTTCTCCGAGTTGAATACGATTGTTGAAATCATCTTCCATGGCACGAATTTTCCTCGTAGCTTCAAACCTATGGGTATAGAAGATTAGAAAGCTCTCCGAAGTATTGGAAATATTAACACAATGGATAAACCGTAAAAAGTGAAGCCACAGAGGGTGGTTGTGAATGTAACAAGGTAAGAAGCCATCACATGTCACTTGAAACACAAGACAAGAACATTATGAACTCAAGTAGAAAACCTCAGGTTTGGAAGGAAAGATATGTTGACTTTTAAAGAATGAAAAGCGAAAAGAAGAAGCTTGGTTCTTAATATATCTGGTTTCAAAAATCTGAAATTGGAAGCCACAAATTCTCAAATTAAAAGCCTAAAGAATAAGCAATGACTAATCACATACCCATCCATTCCTGGCATCTGAATATCCATGAAACAGGCATCAAAACTATGGGGTGGCTTAAGAAGTTCGATGGCCTTCCTCCCACTGTCCTCACAGACCACGTCAGCACCATATCGTTTCAAAGCACCAGCAGCCACTTTGAGGTTCACAATATTGTCGTCTATGACAAGAATTTTCCTGCCTCTAAGAAGACTGCGGAGAGACAAACTAGGAAGCTCTCCATTACGGGGATTACCCTTATTACCAACACCCATCGCACGTTGGAGCGAGGCAGCAAGCATACTAGCCC
Organism: Parasponia andersonii; assembly: GCA_002914805.1. Lineage (NCBI taxonomy): Eukaryota > Viridiplantae > Streptophyta > Magnoliopsida > Rosales > Cannabaceae > Trema > Trema andersonii. Next base: position 547,350 of record JXTB01000243.1, on the reverse strand, counting down.
TTAGGGGCTTCATGATGACAGTTGGCACATAGACACCTGAACTTGCAGCAGTTGCTCTAGGAGAGCCAACAGAATTCGTTAGAAGGAACAATTTCGTAGGAACCCCAAGATCATTTTTTAAATTTTTTATTGCAAGAGCTTGAGCCCCAGAATCCCTATCCCAGACCTCCTGTTCGACAAGGACCATATTGGTTTTCCCGCTGCCTATCATGGACAAACCTTGATTTAAATCAGAAACTACTTCAACATGAATTCCAAGCCGCTCAATATGGTATCTTGACACTTGTGCTCGGACAGGTCTGGGATCGACAACTAAAGCCGTCATCCCCTGCAATTCTGAGGATGCAGCATTAGGTTGGGTGTTGATTGGCTGGCTCTTATACTCGTTTGAATGGCAGCATCCATTGGTCAAAACAGCGGTAAATGTAAAGGTTGAGCCAATCTTTGGAATGCTCGCAAAACCAATTTCCCCATTCATGAGACCAACCAAACACTTGCTTATACTCAGCCCAATACCTGTTCCCCCATGCGTCCGTGAGATGGATGGCCCAACTTGCATAAAAGGAGTAAAAACACGAGGTTGAGAATCTAGAGGAATCCCCACCCCTGTGTCTTCAACTGAGACAATGAGGTTGATGTGGTCAGAAGAGGAAGAGGAGATATGGCAAGTAGATCCTTCTTGACTAAAAGCTCTAAATCCTCTCCAGCTATGACGTCTGTCTGCAACAGGGAAACCACTCAAAGTGTTCTTTGATGAGGTCTCAGTCTCAACATCTATCGAGTCAATTACCTCCTCAACAAGATGAACAGTGACAAAGATGTGTCCTTTCTCTGTGAACTGCAAATTTTCCAAACAGTTCCATCGATTACTTATCCAAGAAGAAAAAACTCAAATAAACCATCAATAAACCGAATTTGTTTCCAGATTTCAGAATCAAGAGATATAATAATGTTGTACAGGAGCACAATTTACAAAACAAGATTTTTCTAACACATATCAGGTTCTTCCAAAACATTGATTTAGACTTTCGTCCTAAAACACGAGAATGGAACTACAACCCACAACAAGGCATTACATTTTGAAAGTAATTGATAACTTGTAATCAAAAGCCACAATACATTACCAGTACAGTCAACTAGAATTGTGAAACTTACTTTGATCGAGTTCCCCATGAGATTGGTAATGATTTGGCGAAACCGTCCTGGATCACCAATTAGCATATCAGGAACCTCATCCGAGATGTACACTGCCAACTGCTCGTCCAACAAATATCATCATGCAAATTTCACAAAGTGCATATATCAGACAATGAAGATTTAAAGCGGCAATAAAATTCAGATGATTATGAAGTGGACTTGAGGAGAGGATGAAAGCATCAAAAAGCGGAAACATATATTACCTCTACTCCTTTTTCTTGAGACTTTCCAGAAAAGAGTGACAAAACATCATCAAGAATTGCCCGCAGGTCAAAGCACACTGCCTCAAGTTCAAGCTTACCAAATTCGATCTTCGCCTGATCCAAAACCTCATTTATAAGTGAGACTAGAGCTTTTCCGCTAGCCTGGGCAGTTTTGACAAAATCTTGCTGAGTTACATCCAGATCTGTGTCCATAAGCATATGCAGCATTCCTGAGGTATAAAAGGGAACTGCTATGTCAGATTTTATCAAGCTTTGCTCAGATAATGTGGTTCTGTTTTAAAGATTGAGATGTGACTGAAATAAAACAAATAGGAAACAAAATCACAGACTCACCAAGGACACCATTCATTGGAGTTCTGATCTCATGGGACACAGTTGCAAGGAACTACAGAGGATAAAATTTTGATTAGGTTAACACATATATGGCCTAAAGTACTGTTTATTCTGCACTAAAAATAGTAGATACCTGGGATTTGGCAACATCAGCTGCTTCAGCCCGTTTTTTGAGCTCCATCATCTCGTGGTAATCATCTTCCACTTTGGCAATTCGATTGACAGTAGCATGGAAAATATAACCAATAAGCAGAGCTATCACCAAAATACCAATTGAGGTAGTTATTGCTAACCATGGCCACGGTGGCTTATGCTTGAATCTGGGAATAAGAAGAAACTTGGCATTTGAACTTACTTGTTGGATATCTCAATAATAGTGAATTGCAACTTACAGCTTCAAAGTAAAAAAATCTAGGGTTAATTTCTAGGTTCATTAGGATACAAATAATAGTGCGACCTTTGTTAAATAAGTGATAACAGAACTTCACTATGTTTTTGTCACACCATATTATTAAACCAGAGTAGAGGGTTTATGATATCAAAGCATAACCCCAAAATACTTGTTATAGGAGAAAATCTAAATTAATTTACCTGCAATGCATCTCATGCTTCCTGACAGGATCCCCAAAATTCAGGCTGCTAATATGTTGCAAACCATCATCAGAAACATCTGAACCATACATGCTGATTGGGTGCGAGTGGTTGGTAGTATCATATACATTCACAAGTATTGTTTGCTTGCTAGCAAGTTGGTGCAGCAACTTGTCCACAAGTGACCCGATATCAAAGACCCCACCGAGATACCTGCTCGGCAGAAGTGGTATTATTACATAAAACTCAGTGCTAGAAATCATCACACCTAGTTATTTCAAATTTTCCAGAAAACGACAGTATTGACTTTATTTGCAGTCATCAATTGAAGGCCATTCTGCTAGCACAAAGGAATCAAAATTTGCCAATCTTAAACTGCTCATGAAATATGGAGTGTGACATTTTAATATGAAAATTTTAATGTATATCACGAGCTGCTGAGCCTACAAAATGCCACTTTGGTCTTCTTCTTTTTCTGTTTTTCTTAACAATTAACAGGAAAAGAGAAGACATTTCTTCGTTTTTGGAGGGTGTGTAATTAATAGTACATCAGAATAAGGAAACACGAGTAAATTCTGTTAAGATAATTGCAGTTTTAGAAACAGTACCCATCAGTAGCTTGAATTCTTTCATTTGGAGTTGCATTTGAGGGAAGATCTCTCTTGTAGACAGCAAAGGTCAATATTACTCCAAGGCGGTTCGTTTTAAGCAATGGAAAAGGAGCAGTTAGCACCCCTTTTCCTGATGCTCTTGCACGCAACACATTTTCGCGATCTTCCTGTTAGACCAGATATGAAACATTACCTAATAAATCAAGATACCTAACTTGTTTTTTTGAACCACATGTAACCACGTTTCCATGTAAAGATGAGTTAAACCAGTGAAGTTAGACTATCGTTCATACAGTTTGATTCAGTCAGAGTGACTAAGTCGATAAATTATAATGACAACAAATCTCCACAGGCTAAAGAGAAAACTACCTTTCCCGAGAGCATATCAAGAGAAACCACATGCGAAATGGTATCCTGAGCAAAGATGACAGGAGCATATTCTTCCTGAACTGGGGCAGGCTCCAATGTTTCTGGCGCATAATCGTCTTTATGAACAGGATTTTGTTCGAGGGTATCCATGCTCTTAATAGTCCAGCCTTGCTGCTTCTCGAATTGTTCCCTCTCAGAGTGGAGCACCCTTACAGCATATGCCACCCCACTCGTGAGAGGTCTTTCAAAAGCAGTTCTCTCTGTGTACCTCGCAAAAGTTCTCTGCAGGTTATAACAGTTAGGTTGTCTAATTGACAAGATGCCAACAGTAACTAGCTAAGAAAAAGAAAAAGAAGCTCAGATCTGGTACTAACGTAAGCTAAATAGATAAAATCTAACAATTGGAACATAAACTCCTGCTAAATTAACCGAGCTTTCATATTGGACTAAATCCCAAAATGAAGAAAAATGTCACCACAAGGCAACAACAAAAAAGCCGAAGTAACAGAATTTTACAAGGCTAGATGATTGAGTATCCTAATTGACCCAATTAGGAGCATAGTGCTTAAGTCTAGTAGTGAATTGAGCTCTACAAATAAAAGACATCATTCTTGACTGAATGGCCACAATAAAGAAAAGGTTAATGAACTGCAGTTGAACAAATATTATAAGTTCCTCAAGCATGAAAAGGGATCCAGCTACCTGATCAATTGCAGATGGGTTCTTGCCATGGTGGAAGGTCGAAATGAGGATGGACATAGCTTGAACATGGTTCATGCTCACATTAAACTGATCCTGCAACATTCTAGCCCTCTCATCACACATACTCGCAAGAGTTTCTCTTCTCTTCTCAGTAGCTTGGGTGCTCATATACCATAAGATCCATAATGATGCCAAAGTCCAACCAACTACCCAACAACACAAAACCCTTTTCCACCATGTTTTCCCGACTCTTTTGGACCCAATACGATGGCAATAGTGATGATGGATCTTCAAAAGGTTCCCTGAGATCTTCTCCCACCATTTGAGACACATCTCACTACCATCACCAAGCAAACCAGTCTTGGTGTCCATAATTCCACTATTAAGGAACCAATTCATGGAAATCACATATTTAATCCAGCAACATAGCATCCAAAGAAGATGCCCCACCCTTAAACCAAACCCAAATACATGAAGCAAACTCATCCACAGCAGTAACCAACACAAGTTAAACTTCGTCACAGTACCAATTTAGACGTGGGTCTGACCTCCTTGCCAATTCCAGGTGGGTAAAACGATGTGTGCGCCCGCGCGTGCGTGTGCGTTAGAGTCAGGGTCAGAGATTAGAGAGAGACTCACTATCAAATCTAGAGAAAGAAGGGGAAAAATGTCTGCTTCAACACAATTTGGACAAAAGTTTCAAACTTTGTAACCAGAAGAGCAAGAAGAAATGAGCATAATAACAAAGCCACCACCACAACCCCAAATTCACAATAACAAAGATGCTATCTTATCCAATCCACCCAAAAAACTTCAACTTGGGAAATGCAAGAGAAAACCCAATATTACCAAGACAATAAATTCACATACCCACAAGTTAGAATCAAAGAATCCCAAGATTCTGGTTTCTAATTCCAAGCAGGAACTCGATTTTATCCTGTTTCGCTACCAACCAAAGCCCAGAACCAAGGAATGGGCCAAAGTAACAAACAAAAAGATTCCCAGTTTCTTTTTTTTTTTTCACTTATCAAATCATAAACAAAGAATCTGACAATAAATCTAGTATTCAAGAGACCTTATATCCCTGAAATCAAAACAAAAGGAAATTTAAGCATGTGGGTGTATGAGGTTTGACTGTTTAGTAAACTAAACTGTTGTGATCTTTGCACAGGAGTTGAAAAAATATGCATCAGAACAGTAGTGGATGAAGCAGGTTTAAGGAGAGAAAAGAAACTAAAAAGAGTGGATTCATGGACATTTAAGAAAGAAGAAGAAATTAAAGAAAGAACCCCAAACAAAAAAAAAAATGAGAGGGAATAATAATATGGTGGGAGATGTCTGCTAGCACAGGCCAATTATCTTGTCCATAGTCTATCCTTTACAGAACCTTTTTCTAAAAAATAAAATAAAATAAAATACAAAAATATATTACAGTATTTAATGATTAAACAATAAACTATAAATAAAGCTACGCAAGATTAAGGGCAGTAAAGGTATACTTCCACTCAGCAGAAATGACTGCTTTTTTCTCCAACTTTCCTCTGTGTTCACATCCCTATCTTATTATCCATCCGCACCCAATAGACAAATTCTACACGCTAAGTCGTTAACTCTGTGTTTGTATGGCTGTACTTTTTTTTTAGGACAAAAGTGCCCTTGCATGGAAACGGAAGTTCAATAGCAAACAGCCACCCTTCTGTGAAAATGGCATTAGATACCCAATGCATTTCCAGAATTGCCATCCAAGGACCCATAGTCAAAAGAGTAGGTAAAGAGCCAAAGGCCCCCAGTGATAGGAACCTCTCGAGGTGTTATTATGCTGCTTTCTCTCTTTAGGAATCTAATCCACATGTTTTGTTATAGAAAAACGAGTATTAATCCTCTTTCATTTCTTTTTGAATAAGAGTCTTAATTCTTAATCATGCATCACGTTGTTTAGATCAATTAAAATTCTCACACTGTAGATCATGCTGGAAAAGTCACCATTGAATTCGTAGAGTAGAGTTGTTTGTGGCCTGCAAAAGAATAAGAAAGAATAAAAAGTCAATAAAACTATATAGAATAGAGTAAATAGGTAGAGAAACCTAGAAAATATTTAGAATGAAGAAGAATACGGCGTGTTTATGAGCAAATAACTAATGAGAGGGTTCTAACAAATATTTTATAAATAAAAATAATTATCCTCTTTGTAAGAGATAATACATACATGCCTCTCGTAAATATATATATATATATATATATATATATATATAATAACTATTGTGTTAATATTATGTTAAGAAACTCTATTAATTAAATAACTAATTATAATTACTTTGAGTAATCCAGTCACAATAGGATATTTTCTTGATTTAGTTTTGGATATTAATTAAGATACTTACCCAATCTTACCTAATGTGAACAAATATTTTATAAATAAAAATAATTATCCTCTTTATAAGAGATAATGCATACCTCTCGTAAATATATATATATATATATATATATATATATATATAATAACTATTATGTTAAGAAACGCTATTAATTAAATAACTAATTATAATTATTTTTGAGTAATCGAGTCACAATGTCATATTTTCTTGATTTAGTTTTAGATATTAATCAAGATACTTACCCAATTTTACCTAATGTGAATAAATATTTTATAAATAAAAACAATGATCCTCTTTGTAAGAGATAATACATACCCTTCATGAATATATATAATAACTATTGTCTTAAGTGGCTGGCTAAAATAGAATCGATGTATTCTAATCTTAACGCACATTTAAAATGATATTTGGTTAAATAGTTTACGTAAACAAGTACGAGCTAAAATGATTAGCTAGAATCAAATTGATAATCTCACTCTTCGCCAAAAAAATCTCATATTCAAGTTGTCTTACTGTTTTGGCTAAGTGGTGTTGGGTGCAAATATTGTAAAGCCAAAAAATAACACATAGAGTATGTCAATCTTGTTGGATGTGTAAAAACCCGGAATTTTCGAAGGTAATTTAGACAATTTACTAATTTTCTGGATATAATATTGTGAGGATTAATTTGTAAAAATTTTATACAGAGGGATTAAATTGTAAATTTTGAGGAGACTTGATTGATAGAAATTTGAAATTTGGGGACTTGTGTGCAATTTTTGAAAAATTGCACAGCTATATAAGATATGGCCATGTGGCCTGTCCTTTTCTTTTCTCATCTCTCTCTTCTTCCCCGATTTCTCTCTCTTCTCTCTCAGCTCTCTCGGCCGCACCACCGCAGGACATCGCCGAGCCGCCGCCAGCCACCGTCCGCCCATGCCACCGACCGGCGTCGACTCGCCAGGCCGCGCTGAAACTCCGACGCCGCCAACGTCTGCATTGCCAGAAATCTCTATAGAGGCCGAATCGGTTTTCTCGTCACCGGCGACGATTCCGGCCACCATTCGACCTCTAACCGGTCCCGTTGAATTCGTCTCGTTTCAAGGATCATTAAGGTATATATATCTCAACCCCATTTTTCCTGGATTGAAAGTTGCCATTTTTGGATATTTTGAGTTTAAGTTTGACTTTTTGATCCGGCCGTTGGATTGTGCTTTTGTTGTCATTTTTGGAATATACTCAGAAAATGGAGAAGTTTGATATATATATTGCCTATGTTTGGTGATCGGCACAGAAATCGAGATCGGACTGTCGAGATTTACCTCGTTTTGCATGCCACCAGCCGGGTGTGGAACCGGACCCGAATTGGACAAGTTATATGTCTAACCTATCTATTTTGGGTGTTAGGAATTCAATGAAAATGTCCGTTTATGGAATTGAAGCTCCAATGAGAAGTTAGTTTTTCGTAAGAGGACGATCGAGGGCTTGGAATTGGTTCCCGACCCTCCGGGCGATCGTCAACGACACTGTGAGGATTCGATAGCGTGGTATTGTTATTCGAGCGAAGTAGGGAATCAATTACTTCTGTTTTATATCGTTTTTGAATAAAACTTATTTTCTGCAATATATGAGAACAAATGTGATTTTTAGTTTCTCGAATATCTGTGATGGGAATTGATTGTATGAGATATATACTGTATTGCTCTGGGAATTTTCTGAGTGCAGGTTATTTTGGGTATATTAAAAATAGGGTCATTATGCTGCCCGTTTTTCTATAAAAACCTAGTATACTGATTTTACTGAAAAACCAGAGTATGATATTTTCACACTTCAGTTCTGTATTGCACGTGTCATAGGATCATATATGAGCACTGTGTTAGCATTGTGGGTCTACAGTGTGGCGCTGTGTGCCCCACTGTCGGTGAAAGTCCGTAAACTCGCGCGAAGTTTTGTTACCTATGATTACCTTCCCATTTGGCAGGTGTAGGCAATTCGTTTGCCCCTCTAGGTTTGGTAGGCGATACATGGGTATCCCCTCCGGGTATGAGTTTAGGTATCAGGCAGGCTGTTAGGTACACTTAGTGCCATCATTCTGGGTTTCTACAGATGAGAGGATGAGAGCTCATGGGTATGGGTTGATTTGTGTCATATGCATATGAATTGAATGGTTTTGATTACATTGCTTTATATATATATATATATATATATATATGGATTTCCGGTTTGGATTATATATATATGTATGTTTTAGACTAAATTAACCATACATGAATTCCCCATCACAAAAATGTTTTCGATCAAGGTAATTATTTTTCCTATTGGGCATTTTATGTTCAGCCTACCTTATTCTTCAGGTGGTGTCCAGTGCGATTTCAGTGATCAAGAGGAGTAAGAAGTCATCTGGATTGCAGTTCGTCTCCTAGTAATGCTAGGAGTTTGTTATCGTAGTCTTTAGACTATTTGGATTTTGAATTAGCATTGAACCAAGATTACTGTTTTCTATTTTGTCTGCGAACTTATGTATACCATTATGGTATTTGACTTTTGTTGTGAATGATGATGATGCTTGGGCTTTTATGTGACTTCGTGATTTTTAATTATTATTTAGTCTATATTTAATGGTGTATACGAACTGTAGGAGTGGTTCACGGGATGGAATTTTGATTATTTTATTCAAATGGACCGTTTTTATAAAAACTAGAACTTTTGACATTTTTCAAATAAATCAAGAAATTTTCTACTTTTGTAAAATTCTCTTTCTGCCATTGGCCCGACTTTTGGGTCGTGACAGGATGTGCATAGCTTATTATGTTATGTAATAGCCCCGACGTAGAGTTGGTCTACGGGTCATCATTTGTTGTAAACCCCCTTGAAGGTCACAAGCCAGAGCCCCGAGTTAGAATTTTAGTAGGATATGTTAGGTATTTTGCACATGTAATTGGTTGTCATAATTTTCGTTTATTCCTGCTATATAATGTATATTGAGGGCTAGTTTTGGATAAAAGAGATTACAAAACGAAATACGTGATGAGATAGGCGAGAATTATAAGATTTTCCTATATTTTTTTCGAATATTGAAAACCTGCAATAGTTAAAAGTTAATGCAACTCTTACGTTGGTCAACAATAAACTATATGTGGCCGCTTTGTTTATGTTTATCGTTATATTTAGTCAAAAAAAAAAAAAAAGTAAGGCATTTAATTTATAACAAATATATGTCAAAATATTAAAAGATGATCCTTAAATTTCAACACAAGAAAATTCATTAGGGTAAAGGACGATATTTGTTCAACTTTTTCTTATTAAAAAAATATAATCATAGAATTCTTAACAATGCTTCACTGGTACGACAACTCATCTCAACAAGTTAAAAAGCGAAGGTAAACCCTCACCTCCCCACCAATCATAAAATAAGCTTTGATGGTACCAAATGTAGTTGTAACCAACCCCAAACCTTTTATAATAATAATAATAATAATAATAATAATAGGTGACAATGGAGAGAGCTGAGCGCATCTTTTTAGCTTTAATAATTAGTTTACCTCATGGGAAGTAGGTAACAAGAAAGAACTAATGAATGATAAAGAAGCAAAAATTGGACAAGGAACCGGGCATTGAAGTAAATATGAACCTAAATGAGGGGCAATGTTGAGAAACACTGAGATAAGTAGCAGTAGAAAGTCGTAAGACGACAGCAGTGGCAGAAACGTAATTAGTGTTAAAAGTAGTGGCAAGATTATTGGAGCACTTTAATCAGGGCTTGTCACGAAGTGATTAGGCCATCACTACTACCCACTTCTCTTTTTTGGGTCCTCTAGCGGGAGCTTTACTGACAGCGACGTCCCACGTCAGCGCACCGGTTCTAAGGCCTATAGCCAATTGGATTTTGCAACGTGTGAGTTTGATACTGGCTTGGTCTGTCTACGTGTCATCTGTGGGGGGAAAGGATAAAACTCTGAGCATCTCTCTCCCACGTGTACAAATAAATTAGTCGGCTTCTGTATTTTGTGATTTATGTGTTATCCTTTCTTTCTTGGTGACTAGCGTAGCGTGGTTGTTTTATTTTTATTTTTTAATGCGATCATAAAAGATTTAATTCTATTTAAGGATATTTCTCAAGATTTTACGGGTGAATCACACCGTTGTCAGACGGCTCAATTATATTCTAATAATTAGCAAAAATGAGAATAACGATGTTGCTATTAAATCGTTTGTTGTTTGGTAGCGTTATCTGCTTGTTTCTAAAACTCATAATACTTGTCGTTCAATTATCCCTCCCCTAAATAATAAATATTAGATATTATTGTAACTTTGTCTCCTACTTTTTTTTTCATCTGTCGGTGCCCAAATAAGTGTAGTCACCGTTTATGGGCATTTGCCAATAAAAGAAAACGTAGCCATGATCATATGTAGTCTAATTTAACCCAATCGATCACGAAAAAGATAGAGAAAAACAATAAGAACTAGCACTTGTCTAACGCTCGTTGAAGCTCGACTCGAAGAAAGTGACCTCCATCTCAATTCAGTCTCAAGTAGTATGGTTCTTGATTCTTTGAAATTGTTACATATATCTATTTTTGTCCTTGATTAGGACACGTACTTTCACTGGACCTTTTATTTTTCGCATTAATAAGTAAAAGTAATAGTTTATGTGCTATCGTATAAAAACAAATTCTACAGTATCATCCCTATTCATGAAAACGAGTGTATGACTGACTAGCTAGCTATAGAAACCATCGATCATTGGCATGGCATTAAGGACATTATATTATAAGGCCAATTGGGTTAACATAGGCGTTTAGTAAAATGTTCTAGTGGTTTGATGGATAGAGTGATTAACATAGGGCCAATGACACAAGGTACTCATTACTCGTTAGCTTAAACTAGTTTCAAAGAAAAATGTTTGAACACATAACATGGTTGTTGGCGAAGAAATAGACCGATATTAAAATGTTATTTTTTAAAAAGAATGTTCCGGGCCCTAGCTGGGATCAATAACATGGTGTTTTTGTTCTAGCTTTTATTTGTTGAAAAACGAAAAATATGTCACATGTAACAATCAAATTAAATATATTATTAATCAAGAAACTTTCTTTCTTTCTTTCGTTTCTCTTCCCTCTAATTTCGGTCTTGGTCGGCAACAAGCAGTGGTTAGTGGTGTGCAAGTTATGTGATATTATGCTTTCCAAAATTTTTTTCTTTTTTCTTTTATAGTAACAAGACTTGGGAAAATGCCAACAATATTGGTCAGGTGAAGGAATGCGTGATTTCAAAAATATAGATGCATTTTTATACACAAGTCCACAAAAATTTAAAGTATCATATAAATTTATTTGAAAAGGAAATAACTCGATAATGAGGATCTCGTAGAAAAGAATAATCATAACCTACAATAGTTATCTGAAACATCATTAATTAACCTACAATAGTAATTTGAAGGGAATGGTTTCTCTTAAAAATATCCTTCATTTTATGGATTAACCAATCTTTTTTTATTGACTTTGTGGACTAATTAATCTATAAATACGGGTGATAATATAATCTATTTGTCTTACATAATGTATAATATATATATATATATGTGTGTGAAGAAATGGTCTGATTATCAACAGGTTGGTCCACGTCCACCGAATAAATTATACATAAGTACACGTTTATGTAGCTTGACATAAAAAATTAAAACGACATCTTTCAAAAAAAAAAAAATTAACACGACAAAATATTATTGAATTAACACTAGCTCATTTTTTACTGAATGAATAGAAATATACAATGTATTAGAATGAATAAGTTAAATTACTTACTGGTAAGGATTGCTGTGTATTTGTCGTAGCTTGTTAAATTTTTTCGACATATTAGGCCGGCTGATCAATCAAAACTCTTTCTAGATTCGTCCCTATATTCAACCTCAGTTTGGTCTTTGAAAATTTATTCATGAATTATTATTTTTTAATATTCTGCGCCTAAATTATGTAGAATGTCTTAAAATATTTTGTGTTATCAAAGTTTCGACTTTGCCCTATGTATGATCCACTAAAATTATCAAAACACACAAAGTTAAAATTTTTAGTTTCCCTCCAAAAAAAAAACAGTTTCAATAGGAAAGCATATGGATATATTCTACATAATTTGGGAACAAATTAACATAAAATACATCCTATATTATGTAGAGAGATGTGTGTATTCATTTTTAATTCCGAATGGATTTTGTTTTCTTAGGTTATCTTTTTGTTTCGGTTTTGAATTCATAGGACAGACTGTAATGAGAGATGCCGACTAATATAAAAGAAAAAACAAAAAACAAAAAATAAAAAAATAATCAGTATGAAGAAAAGCCGGTGTGGAATCCACAAAGAAAAGTGAACAAGCTTACATCTTTATTTACGACAAGCTACCAAGTAAACACCCGATAAATATGGTGGCTGTCCAATTCTTATTCAATCGTTTGTTTAAATTTTATTATTAATTGATGCTGGTTAGGTTGTCTTCAACTATCGAAATTATAGACATATATATATATATATATATATATATATATATAAATACTTAAGTCATCTCATCTATTAAAGTCCTTATCACATGTTATAACCAATATGTCACATTTAACGACGCAAAAATCCATTTTATTTCAGTTACATCATCATTGTTTCATTTCAATTCAAATGCATGGAACTATCAGTTACTTTATATCTGAGTTGCCATTGAACATTTCTGCCCATCGTAAATGTCGATTCATTATGATATAGGTGTTTTTTTCAAAAAAAAAAAAAAAGAAATTCAATATCTCTCCATTTCTTATTCGTTCTTTTCAATTCCATTGAAGGTTTTATTTTAATTGGCCCTAGTACTTGTTTAACTAAAAAGCAATCACACTTCATAATTATACTATTATTAACAAGTCTGCACGCGTATTCTATTTTCTATTTCTGTGTTCATAATAAAACAAAAGGATAATTCAACTTTCAAATTTAAAAAAACAAAAAGATAACATATATCAAGTACTTTTAATATATTAATTAAAAACGGGACATGTTATAACTTAATACTAATAGTAATACCTAAAAAGGAAAAAAAGCTTTTTATTATCAGAATCTCTGAACTCAAAATAATTCATAAAATTAATTTGGAATTCATTTTTTAAAAGTAAAATACCCTGAATTTGGGATAATTTAATAAAATTAACTTTGTATTCAATTTTTTATAGCAAAATTTTCTAAAATCTCTTAATATTAGAGCAAAATCCTTTAAAGTCCTCTAATATTAGTTTTGTTAGAAAAAATATTTATATTAGTTTTCTTTTTACTGTTAAGTCTTTATTTTCTTATTTATAACTTTTAGGTCTTTAGTATTATTTTTTTTATTTCACGTTAATCGCTTTTAATATTAAAAATATTTTATTCCAAAAAAAATCAAATAAGAAAAAATTATAATGGGACAAGTTATCAATTATTAGTGATAAAATTGGAAATAAAGATAAATTATTATTTTAAAAAAATACTTGAAAAATTGGGAAAAATAAAAATTAGAAAATAATATCAAGGACCTAAAAGTCATAAATAATATAATAAGGACTTAACAGTAAAAAAATATAATATAAACATTTTTTTTCTAACAAGACTAATATTATAGGACTTCAAGGGATTTTTCTCTAATATCAGGGGACTTCAATAGGTTTTGTTCTATAAAGTTGAGCTCAAGGTTAATTTTATTAAATTTTTCCGAATTCAAGGAGTTTTAATGATAAAAAGCCAAAAAAATAATATAAACATTTTTTTTCTAACAAAACTAATATTAGAGGACTTTAGGAGGTTTTACTCTAATATTAGGAGACTTTATGGGATTTTGTTCTATAAAATTGAATTCAATGTTAATTTTATTAAATTGTTTCGAGTTGAGGAGGTTTTGATGATAAAAAGTTTTGTTTTTCTAACAAATTAATATTAGAGGACTTTGTAGAGTTTTGTTCTAAGATTTCAATAAGTTTTGTTCTATAAAATTAAATTCAGGATTAATTTTATTAAATTGTTCTGAATTCGTAAATTTTTGTGATAGAAAAACCAAGAAAAAAAAAAGAAGAATGGTACATCAAAATTTGAATCTTTCAGCATTTTTTGTTTTTTAATTGAACCTTTCAAAATACTTGATATGGAAGGTTCCACTGAGAAGAGACTATCCCTTCAAGAAAAATAAAAATAAGAAAAGAAAAAGGGGAAAAGTACAAAAAATAATGGACGGGAGAGAGTTTATGACAATTTTTTTATACAACCCGATAGAAGTTTGTCCAAACCGCAAACACTAAAAAGTAATATAAAATTATTCAAACAAAACATGAAGGAAAAAGACATGACAGGTTTCAATATGCTCACCAAAAACAAAATAATAAAAACATACTTAGCTCACTCTCTTATATAAGAACAAAACAAAATAAATAAATTATTTAATTAATTAATAAAAAGTCCAGGCGTAAGAGATTACGGCATTTCACCCACCAGGGACTCTAGATAGTAAGAAACATGCATCTTAAGAGAAGCTGTCGCCAACAGGGAGAATAAAGGGTTTAAAGTTCCTCCAATAAAAGCATCTCAATAATATTATTCATTATGTTCGTTAATTTCTATTTTCATGAAATTGAGTTTTTCGTATGTGCATATCACATTCTCTAATGTTATAGACTCAACTTGAATCATATTCATTAATCAAGACTAAATAATCTTGATTCTCTATAGCTTTTTGTATAGTAGCATTTATCTTAATGAAGAACTTATATTTGTTCATAGTTCTTTTTTTTTTTCCTTTCCTCGTTTATTCTCTTGAAAAAGCAAATTAGGGAGGGGGTACAATCGTAATTTCGATGTGAAGGGCTAAGCAGCACCGCTGGATGGATGCGAACGTGGAATTATTTGATTGAAGGACACGAAGAATGTGAGGACTAATATATATTATTCATTTCAAAAGAAAATATAAAAGATTGAAATGGTTCAATCACTTTGGTTATAAATAATTGAGAAATTGGTTCACGGAACATTTTCCGTGGTGGACCAAGAAGCCCCACTATGTGTCTGCGTGATAGAGATGTGTACACGTGATCCATTGGTGAGAATTTGCCTACTCCTATTCTCTTTCTCTAATCTAACAGCTAAAACTCAACGCCCGTCCGAACTAGGAATTGTTTTGAGGGAATATGCCCTTAGCTAAGCTCCCCCATGGACCGTCAAATCACATATGGTTTTTGTTGTGTTTCATTTTCTTGGATGAGTCACACCCACAATAAACTATCCCAATCATAAGGGTCTTTCTTTTCTTTTTTTTATTTATTAAATTTCTTCGATTTTTATATTACAAGCACACAATATAACAATCATGTGGCATTACAATTCTAACAATAGGTGAGAATTGGATTCCCAATTCTTTGGGTCATGGACCCTTAATGGGTATTGTTAGGATCTTATTTAAGGACAATTTTAAGTGTAAATAAAGCACATTATCCAGTTTGTGCAAGTAGTTGTTTTTCTGAAGGACATGTGAAAAAGTAACTCTGTTATGATCACTTACTATTTAGTTTGATATTAAATTGATCTAGAGATTATAGTCTATCGTATTAATGTCTATTAAATGAGACATTTATTGGATAAAGAATCCGAATTTATCTTGAACATGATTTTATTATAAGTTTATGATAGGAGAAAAAACCCGGTGAACATTTTGTTATGGCACTGTGAAAGAAGTTTGATTGGAAGTCACTAAATGTGTGGTACTTTTTTTTCCCCCCCCTTAATTGTTAGGTTATATGCTCCTGCATATGGACGTATAAATTGAATCTTCTTTTCATTTTCTTTTTTCTATAATAGACCAATAACTTGACTCATGGTATTGATTAATATAACTGGCAGAAAACGTGTCAAGAGAAATTATTGCCTAAGTGCGCAGCAGATTTTCTTTACTACCCTACAACAAATCATTTTCATCTCAGGCCAGTACTGCTAGTTCAAATGATGGAACCATTAAGGAAGTCTGGTTTTGAGGCTCAAAAGGCATTAATGTATAGATCCCTCAAAAAATGAAAAAGGAGAAGAAATAAAATCAAAATTAATTTGCTTCAAATTATAGCAAAGTCATGAGATTGAACTACGTATCCAAAACCATTCCATACCAAATCAGGTAAAACATGTCGCGCAAAGCTAAACATACATGTACAATAGTACTAACACATTTTTCAACAAAACTATCGAAAAAAAAATTATACTGAAATTTAAGACGATATTGTCAAATAATGTTAGGAATTACAAACTTTAGGACACATTAATATGATAACGTGTCTATAATCCACTTCAGAAATTAAAGTATTTTCCTTTTAATCATTCTAATAACTAGCTTGTAGAAAAATAACAAGCCCCGTGGGTTGCCACGAAAAAAAAAAGAAAAAAAAAAAGAAAGAAAGGGTGAGAACAACTTTTTGCTTTTACACGTGTTTCAGTTGAGGATGAATTATGGCCAGCAAGGGAAGCACTTCCAGCAATCTGTGAATCCTGAGCTAGTTCACTCAAAAAAAACAAGTTCCCTTATTGAGCAATATTGTTGAAAATGTAGGAACTAATGGGTCCGGTCATCACGATCTGCAGGCGTCGTTTCAATCATTGTATAGTTTTAGCAAAAGAGAAAAGCGAATAAAGAGAATAACACCAAGTAGATCAACAGGAGAACAAACCCCTATAGCCATATACATCCCCAATTTCTCTTGGTATCAAATCAAATGATGCAAAATGTGCTAACGAATTGGAATTTACCAACCAATTATATATAAATAAAGGGATCACTGTGAATTTTGGACCACAATAGAATTTTACAAAAAAGGGGTCGATCGAGTTCAATGTTGACGAGGGATATAAATATGCCTTTGTAAATGTTAGTGCGTCTATCCCTCATCATATATATATATATATATATATATATATATATATATATATATGTACTAGTGTTCTTTTTCATCAATGGAACCTTAATCCTTAACACAATGAGACCAACTCTCCACCCACGCTAGCCACATAGTCTCATCATTGGCTGCCAATAGTATTTCTCTTCAAGGCTAGTCCACCTTTACAATTTACAACATGACGGCCAAAAAACAATGATTATATTGTTTTAACTAATGATTATATTGTGTTATACCTTAAAGTTATTTTGGTCTACAAACTAAAATTTTCAATTTGGTCATTAAAACTTTTCAAATTGTTCCTAATTAGCACCGAATGCTTGCTCCATTCAAATCTATCAGATTAAGTTCTGAGTTTCTTTTTTTTTTTTTTTTGGCTAAAACACTAAACATGTTTTTTTTTTTTTTTTTAAATAATATTATCCCTGAACATATATTAGTCCCTTAAACTTTGAAAAAGGTTTTGTTTTAGTTATATTTTTTTAATAAATATTTAATAAAAGCGTTAAAAAAGATTAATGGAAATCATAATTTTAACAATTAAGGATGAAAACCTGAAAAAAAAAAAAATTAAGATCAAAATGAGACTTTTCCAAATAACTCTAATGAGGTAATTGTAGATGTTTGAACATCCACTATTAATTAGTCTAAAAATCTGAGATTTGAATCCACTGAGGAGGAAAAAACACGGGGGTTATTTGATCTGTAATGTGCTCATAGGAACTGTCCATGTACCCTTTGTTGGGATTAACAGTTGTTGATATTCCATGTGAGAGAATACGAAGACTCATATAGAGATGAAAATCATAGTATGAAGTGTATAAAACATTTATATTGCGAGAATATAACATTTATCTTGCCAATGCCAATGCTAAATAGTTAATCTTATAACGAATATGAAAGCAAATAACTATTACATTTGGGTAACTTAATCGTGGTAAGATACTTCCCCGATTCTGTTTGATGAAAATTATGAAAATTTTTATAATCAAGTAAAATTTTCCCTCTCAGAAAAGACGTATATATCTACCATAAAACATAATTGACAGATTGACACACATATATTCATACTTTTTTTAATGTATTGTTTTTTTTAATATTTTTATATATATTTAGTTGGAGGGCAAATTCAGACGAGAGAGTAAAATTTAATGGTTTCTATATATTATTGACGGCCCATATGGTAGATCAACTCGGTGGGTTACCCACGAAATTCTTGGCCATTCGTAGCCAGTTTTGGACTTGGACTATGCTTGGGCCTAATTTTCAACAACCAAGACAGGATCGAAGCTCTAGATGGTGATGATGACTACATGTGATGCAATTTAAACAAAAATCAATAATTTTATCTTCTCCTTTGCGACAAAAGGTAACAATTTTTTACTATCTATAGAGATTAAAATAAAAAGAGAAATTTACAAAAGACCTATCCAATAACACGCACTCAACAGCAGCAAAAACACGTATTAGAAGTTTAACACAAACATATAAGGAAACAAAAAGAAGAAAGATTAAAACGTTATCAATACAAAGCCATCAATACATTGGTCATTACATAGACACATAAATGTATATATATGATACTCCTAAACCCTAAAAAGTTAGCATTGTCTATTGCACAACCCTGATGGTTCTTTTTTCTATTTTAGTGTGATTCTAGTTCTATTATAAACAATATTATTCTTTAGAAGCTAGATTCATCAAGGGGATATGGTGAAGGTAATAACCAAAGGCCGCCAAAAGGTGGAAATCAAAAGGATTAACGAGGAGAGCAAGCGTCAAGTGACCTTCTCCAAGAGAAAACTAGGACTTTTCAACAAAGCCGCTGAACTCAACATCTTGACCGGTGCTGAAGTCGTCGCCATTGTCTTCTCACAACACCAGAAGATCTACTCCTTCGTCTCGCCGGGCTCCGATTACCTAATCAAGTCCTACCGTAACTGGGGTACAGCCCCTAGTAATGATATCATTAACTATGCTCCTCAAGAACATATTGATCATCATGGTCTTGGACACGGTTACCATAATCTGGAAGCCGAGGTGAACTTCTTGGAGGAGAAGAATAAGCTAGTACTGAAGAATAGGATTGATATGGAGGCGAATGGCGAGAGAGAAGGGTTTTGGTGGAACCATCCACATGAGAATATGGATTTTGAGGAAGCGAAGCGGTTCCGGGATGCTCTTCTAGGGTTTAATGAGATGGTGGAGAAGAAAGTGAAGGAGATGACGATGATGACTAAACAACCGGCGAAAAATTATTTCCCCTCGAGCAACGAGGGCGAAAGCGAGGCTTGTTTCGGCCAGCCATGGGCGCGCGGGGGGAACAACCCTACTTTTGTTCATGGAGATATGAGTGGGGTGAAGTGCTTTCTACCCTAGTCGTCTACTTATCGATGACGATATTGTTATTATTCTGAGTATTGATTAGGGTTTGAGTTTGATAATTGCTTAACTTAATTAGGGGCAAGATTAATTGTTTCTTTTGTAAAAGCCTGTAGAAGGCCTAAAAATGTTTAGTTTAATTTTATATGTAATAATAATGAACTAGCCAAGTTCAACTTTCTCATTCACTCCGATAAAAAGTTCATTATTCTTATACATTTATCTTGGTGTTAATAAGTTCAACTCTCTCCTGATTATACATTTAAAAATGTTATTTAGATTTAATATTTCTACTGCTTTTTTTGCTTGAAATTTCTACTGGACTTAAAAATTATATAATATATGTAGGGGATTAGATTACAGGATATCGATCGTATGTTTATCATCTTTAGATTTTTTTTTTCTTTTTGTCGGGAGTACTTCTTCTATGGTTAATCTTAATGAAAATCTTATTTACCTTTTAGAAGAAAAAAAAAAAGCAATCAATGTATATATTGTCGTAACTTATAATTGTGTATTAGTATTATTTATACCAATACTAAGGACAATTAGTGTCAATTATATCGTCCCTGAATTTATTAAATGTAACACTTGTTTTGAAGTCGTCCGATTTTGCCAATAAACTTCATAATTGCATGTGTGGACACATTTATATTGGAATATGTATATGCATAATCCAAATAGCTTACGAAAATGTCATTTATATGGTGAAATAGATCATAGAAACACTAAGCGGATAATTCACCTACAAGTTACAACAGTTAACGTTAGCCTAATCAACAACAAGCAACATCAAAACAGTGAATGAGAGATGAAGAACCTTACCTTAGAGAAATTAATGATGGCAAGTAGGGAATGCCACGAACGACGAATGTTGACGCATAGTATGTGTCATAGTATCCAATTTAGGGAGAAAGAGTGAACTGTTTAATCAAAGTGAAGCATTGTAGTAAATGACAATTGCAACGAGTATGGTCATCGCGAGCGACTTGCCATTAAAGCAAAGAAAAAGTGACGAAGGGCTAGGGCAATCATGACTGGGCGAAGAGTATTTTGTTAGACCTTGCATTTTGACTGATTGTCTAACTAATATTTTATATTTTTATTATTATCAACATTATTCTTGTGATTTGAATATTGTGTCAAATTTATACCCTTATTAAATGCCCACTTTGATTAAAAAAAATTACTGAAATATTCTTGTAAAGTTTGATATAAATCTACAAATATATTTAAATTTAAATCTAAATGAAAAGAAAGTACTTGAGATAGAAGGAAAAAGGAGTTGAGGAGTGGTGATCAGAAATAGAGAGGAATACTAATATTTCTTCTAATTAGAATTTCTAGCATTTGTAATTTAATTTTAATTTTTAGATATATATTTTTAGATAGGGTATTTTGGTTAATTTATTTGTCAAATTTAGTGTTTAACTTAGATTGGGTATGCATTTAGAACAACTTTAAAATATGGATCATGACAATGTATAATTAGCTAAAATAAAGATATAAATTGAACAATTAGTCCAAATAAAAGCTATATAAAAATGTAATCAACCCGAGATAATATAGTAAATCCTAAGTTTGTCTGTGAAAAGGATATATAATTGCATTATGTAATTGCTTTCTACTATGTACTATTGATCAATAAAGCCTCGTTATTAAGTACCACAAGATTTCGTAGAATAGAATCTATTGTTATGGACCCGAATTCATTAGTGTATATACATATATATATATATATATATGGCACCAATTCAGTGGGTATTTTTTTTTTTTACCTATGCATAGGTATCAATTTGACCAATGAAAATTTAGCATGCACATTTTTTTATTGTAAAAAATAAAAGAGAGAAAGAACATTAATGATGCACGTCTTTTCATGCACTTCATTATAACCATTGGATCACCATCTAGTGGCGATCCAACGGCTAAAAAAAAAATACCTACCCATAGGTAAAGAAAAAAAATACCCATTGGATTGGCAACCATATATATATATATATATATATATATATATATATATATATATATATTCGTAGAATAGAATCGATTGTTATGGACCCGAATTCATTAGTGTATATATATATATATATATATATGGGCACCAATCTAGTGGGTTTTTTTTTTTTTAACTTATGACTAGGTATCAATTTGGCCAATGAAAATTTAGCATGCACATTTTTTTATTGTAAAAAGTAAGAGAGAGAAAGAGGATTAATGATGCACGTATTTTCATGCACTTCATTATAGCCATTGGATCACCATCTCCCCATTAGATGATGATCCAATGGCTAAAAAAAAAATATCTACCTATAGGTAGGTAAAGAAAAAAAATACCTATTTTATAGCCATTGGATCACCATCTCCCCATTAGATGATGATCCAATGGCTAAAAAAAAAATATCTACCTATAGGTAGGTAAAGAAAAAAAATACCTATTGGATTGGCAACCTATATATAAATATATATATATTTTTTTTTTCCAAGTGGAATCCCTTAGTATACGAAAGAGTAAAAAGGTGCTTTCTTTTCTGTGGAATTACAGGCCTTTGGATCTTAATACATGGAGTTCGATCAATCAATTTTGTTAGTTTGCTTTTCTGTGGAGATGTAATTTCTCTCTACTAAGCTATCAAAAGTGGTTCAACTTCTTCGAAAAAAAAAAGACTCTGTTTCCTAGGGGTTTAATTTGAAACATTTGATGCACTCCATGGTTTTGTTGTTAGTCTTTAGGGATATTGGCGTAAGTGTCCTTTTTTCACATTTCGTTTTAATAAATGTAATTTCTCTTTTTTTTTTTTTATATAGCAAAATGATAGAATTTAAATAGTTTTACATTTAGTATTTATATTTATGCAGAGTATATTGGTTTTTATATCGGTTTTTATATCGGGTACATTATAATATATATCTAGTATACTTATTAATATATTAATTTTTTTTTTTTACGTTATTTAAAAATAAATATTTACTTAAAATGTGTCCATAATTCGGTATATGTCTTGTTTGAGTTTATATATGCAATATGGTATATGACTTATAAAAACACACCATGTGATTCGATGCGCATTTTTTTTTGAAAGATAATCTGTCATTAATTGGATAAATCAGAAAATACAACAGAAAGAACTGGAGGTGGAACATCCTCCAACCAAATTAGTTCATCATCTAGCCTAAGAGCATATTTAGCAAGTTCATGAGCCACCCGATTAGCATCTCGATAAACATGCCTAACACACACTCCATGGAAAAGAAATAATAAACTAAATACATCTAATAATAAAGCACCAAATTCAGAATTACAAATCGAACTAGTCTGTAATGCCTGGACAACAGTTAGTGCATCAGACTCCACTACTTGGAGATTCAATCCTACATCTTTAGCCCAAAGCAGACTTAGACCAAGAGCTTTAGTTTCAGTAACTTTTGATGAAAAACAACCATCAATCCACTTTGCAAGTGCAGCCATAACCTCACCAGATGAATTTCTGATAATAGCACCCACACCAATAGATTTTGCATCCTGAGAAATTGCAGCATCCACATTCATTTTTAAAAAACCACAGGAAGGAAGAACCCAAGAGGTAACATGAGGTTCTTGAACTTGCTTGTCCTTACAAACTTGTCTTCGAGAGTTAACTTCCTTATACCGCACCAAATAGGCCTCAATCCAGTCATAGATTACCTTAGGATCCCGAGGTATCTCATTATGAATTCAACGATTCCGTTCCCCCCAGATGGACCACATAACCCTAAATAACCACACCATATCATCATCCGACAGAGAGGAAGAAATGAGATGCAA
This sequence comes from Parasponia andersonii, assembly GCA_002914805.1. Taxonomy (NCBI): domain Eukaryota; kingdom Viridiplantae; phylum Streptophyta; class Magnoliopsida; order Rosales; family Cannabaceae; genus Trema; species Trema andersonii. The sequence continues at coordinate 523,852 of JXTB01000243.1, read as the reverse complement.
AATATCAGCAATGGACATAAAGGAAAACAACCCAAAATCAAAGTTAAAAAGACTATGCCTCCAAACTTTTTGGGCTATCTTACATGTAAACAAGGCATGTCCCACAGATTCCCATGCGGATGAACAAAGAGAACAACATGCAGAAGTTAAAAACTTCCTTTTAAAAAGCCCAACAGCCACAGGCAGAGCATCATGGTAAGCACGCCATACGAAGATCTTAATCTTCTGTGGTAATTGCAAAGACTAAAAATCGCTTCCACCAAGCTATCTTATCCGTTAAACAGGAAGAAGATGCCCGATCCTCCATAGATTCAGCTAAACAATAACCAGATTTGACTGAATAGCAACTAGACTATGAAAAATGCCAAATATATTTATCCGCACAAGGGAAAATACTTAAAGGAATCTTCAAGATTCGATTAACATCCTCTGCAGAAAAGAATTCTTGAAGCTTAATCACATCCCATTGTCGGGTTGAAGTAATAAAATCTGCCACTTTAACACCAGTATCTAGATTCAGAGCTTGGCATGGGAAAAAGTGAATATGACCAGGAATCCAAGGATCCTTAACAGCAGAAACAGAATCACCATTACCTATTTTCCATCTTAAACCATTAGACAGTAGTTCCCGTCCCTAGAGAGAATACTGCGCCATGTCCAAGAAGGACAATAGCCAACTCCAGCATCCAAGAACTCCTCCGTAGGGAAATAACGACCCTTATATACACGAGAGAGAAGAGAATCAGGATCAGAAACAAGGTGGCAAGCCTGCTTAGCCAATAAAGCTTGATTGAAACTAATAAAAGAGCGAAAACCCAATCCACCATCTCTTTTTGATTGACACATAAACTTCCAGTTTTTCCAATGCATTTTTGGACTTGTCTCACCAAAACCCCACCAGAATCTAGCCATAAGAGACTCCAATTGATTGCATATCAATACCGGTAACCGGAAACAACTCATTGCATATGTAGGTATGGATTGTACCACAGCCTTCAATAAGACCTCCTTGCCACCTTTTGAAAATAACTACGCATTCCAGGCAGAGAGATTTAATACCACTAAACACAGCTTTCTTCTCACGCCCAACAAAAGAAGGTAAACCCAAATAATGTTCATAGCATCCCCCAACTGGTATACTGAGAAAATATTGAAAGAGAAGCTGAATATCTGAAGGAGTATTTGGGGAAAAAGACACGGCCGATTTCTCAAAATTAATTTGTTGTCCTGAAGCCCGAGCATAAATATCAGAGACCCTTTGCAATGCATGACAGGAGCGAGCCGTAGCCTTACAAAATAAGAGGTTATCATCTGCAAATAAAAGATGTGACGCTGATGGAGATCGTCCCTCAATATTTTGACACTGTTCCTCATAACGTAATAAACTCAAGAAACCTTCAGCACAAATCAAAAAAAAAAAGATACGGAGACAGCGGATCTCCTTGACGCAACCCTCTTTGTGGAAAAACTTGCCCACCCTGTTTACCATTTATAAGAAAACCAAACCTGACAGTCCACAAACATTTCATAATCAATGCAACTCAATGTTCACAAAAACCCATCCGCAACATCATTTGTTCCAAAAAAAAATCCACTCCACTCGGTCATAAGCCTTACTCATGTCTAATTTCATTGCAGCACAACCAAAATTACCAAATCGCCGACTCTTCAAAGCATGAATCAACTCAAAAGCCATAAGAACATTGTCAGTAATTAAACATAGCAGACATACCATCAGGTCCCGGGCTCTTATCTGCACCCATTGATTTCAAGGCAACCACCACTTCTTCGACAACAAATGGACTCATAAGCTCCATGTTAAGCTCAGGCATAATAGAGGGAGTAATAGTATTCAACACATGAGACAAAGCCATGCTATCCACAGTCTGGGAGGAGAACATATTTTGAAAAAAGTCCGAATCGGAAAGCCACGCCGGAGAGGCTGACTAATATCCATCCAACGCTACACGAATGCGCAGATAACGTCCCCAACCTTCGTTTAAATAATCGGAATCATTAGTGAGCGAAAGAGTAAAATCTAAATCATCAATATTCGTAGCCATTGGTAATAGATGAGAGTAAAAGAACATCAAACGAAAATCGAAGAGAAATTTCGAGGAAAACGGGAAGAGAAAAAAATTAATTAAAAACCACCCACGACCTCCATGAATGGACAGTTGAAAAAGATAAAAAATAATAATATGCTTGCATTTATTTGGTCAAATCTGTTAAGCTCATTTGTAATGCATATTATTCAACGGGTAAAATCAAATTGTAAAACATTACAAATAAAAATGTGATTTCATTTTTCGAGTAAGTTTAATATCGATCAAACCGCATTACAACAATCTGTATTGTGTTGACCTAATGAAAGCTTTTGATTTCAAGTTTACCAATGTACTGTCAGTTTAATGAAATCATCGTTCAAATCTAGATCAAAATACTTGTAACCAATATAATTGTTAATATATTTGACAAATTAGCTTATCAAAATTATTTTTTTTTTTTCATTTTTATTTACCAAAAATTTATTTAAATGTATTTTTAATGAAATTAATCAATTCGTATCAAAGTGCGGGTTTGGAGTTATGTATATCGTCGTGTAGCAAACTGCCATCACTATTATTGGATATCCGCTGCGTTCTACAATTAATTAAATCAAATTGTATCGAAATTTAAAACGAAAAAAAAAAAAAAAAAAATCCGATCGTTGCTGACACGTTTATGAAACGAGTGGCCAGCTCATCGCATAAACACATACTAACCATAACTACAAGCTAAGTCCACGTGTACAGAAAAGACGAATGGTAGGAAGACACGTATACAATACTACGTGGTGTGACGAATCCAACTGGGAATGGTGACGGTGGGTGGGTAAGATTATCAGTATATAAATAAAACAAAAATACAAACATACACCTTTGTATAAATTAGCAGACGGATCGGATCGAAGATAGAGAGAGAGATAATAAGGGCGAGACGTCGAACTCGCCGCCGAAAAGAGAAGAGGGAATCACCTGCGCCTCTCTTGTGCTCCAACCGTTTCGAGCTTCCAGATCTTTGCATAACCATGGTAAATTTCGTGTCTAGGGTTTTCAATTTGGTCCTCTTTTGAGTTGTCTGATCTGATTAATTTTTAGTATAGATTATATTGTGATTCAATTGATCTGACCCACGAATTTATTTACTTTTTTTAATTATATACTATTTCAATTGATATATGTAGAAAATTGAGGAAAGGAAGATAATATTCGAGGACGAATTATTTCGTTAATTTTTGAAGTAAATTGTTGCATGTGGTTGTAGATCGGTCTTAATTTTGTTAAATTGACTTAATTGCATTGTGGTTCTCATATGTTAGATTGGTAGATCTTGCAGATTTGGTCCTTTTTTGACATAAATTTCAATTGGGTTTTTTGGTTTAATTTTGAGGGTTTGCCTTTGTCTTGACCAGACGACATCAAGGCGTCTAGCTGATAGGAAGGTGGAGAAGTTTGAGAAGAACATAACAAAAAGAGGAACTGTACTTGAGACCACTGCCAAGAAGAGCAAGGACTATCCAGTTGGTCCTCTCTTACTCGGGTTTTTCATATTTGTTGTTATTGGATCATGTAAGACTCCTCACTCGCTACCCTTTTGTAGTTTATACCTTAATTTTGTGTTAAACAGATATTGGCGGAATTTTATATACCAAATACTTTGTTCATCAAAAAGAACGTTGCCCATTTAGGACTTTAATATTGTGTTAAGCAGATATTGGCGGAATTTTATATACCAAATGCTTTGTTTATCAAAAAGAACGTTACCCATTTAGGATTTATGGTGTTTGTATTGAGGTACATTTGTATTTATGTTGTTTTAAATGTTGGGATGTGAGGACACCCTTTTGGGGGCCTTTTGCAAGATGACTTCGAGAGTAGCACTTGTATGATGACTTTTCAAGAAGTTATGCAAAATTACCTTCTTGAGCTGTTAAATTTACACTGAGCGACTATCATGGTCCCTTAGCATAAAACGGGAGAATGGTCATTTTGCGAATTCACTCACCTTTTCATTTTGCCCGTATCGTCCTCTCTTACGGCAATGTACATATGTATCTATAATACTTGTTAAGAGTTTTGTAAGTTAGGATATGAATTGGCAATGTACATTTGAGTTGTATAAAACACTGCTAAGTTGGAATCAGGAACGAGATCAAAGTGTTTAGGAGTCATTACTTTTAGTAGTTTTGTTTTTCCTTTGGCAATGTGAAAGTAAAACGGCTGATCCACTAGTTTTGTTTCTGTGTAACAGCTCTCTTTCAGATTATCAGGACAGCTGCAAGCGGAGGCATGGCATAAGTAAATGTAAACTGATCGGACTCCAAGTCATGCTTGGCGCCGTTTACATCAATTTTTTTTTTTCGTTTAATTTGTGTTAGCCGGTAGAAACTCGGTATACATTACAAGACCCCAGAGGGTTGTCATGTTGTGAAGAACTCAAATCTTTCAATTAACAGACCAGACACCTTGTACCTCAGTTTATTCTGCATTTTTGTTTTACCTCCTTAAGTTCTGGTTGGCTGATTTCTTTCAACAATATAATTATTAATATCAATCCAGTTTCTGAATGGTTTGTGATTTTCCCTGGCGAGTTTACTTTCGGTTTTGATGCATAGAGGTTCATAAGAACGTGGTGAGTCTTGAAGTATCTGCGCAACTCATATGTTAGTGTCGTTCCGGAAACAATTATCTTCTTTTTTGGAGCGCCAGACAATTTATGGAAATGGTGACCTTGTGGCTAGATTCTTTTTGAAAGACAAAGTAGTACGACTTTTTTTCTATAAATCAAAAGAAGAATAGTCCACAATGTTGCGAGCGTTCGAAATTTCGTTTGTTTCAGCCAAAAACTTGTGCATAACCGCATTAAGTCATGGTTTGATGACTTTGGTCTCATTATGGCGTAAAAGAATTTTCAAATGTATGAGCTCTACTTATTTTTTCCACTTCGAAACAGATAAATATGAGAAACACTTTCATACACCCGAAGATAACGTAAACCGTCTTCACATCGTGTTTTCGTCAAATTTCTACAAGGGAACTAGCAAACCATAAATCCCATGGTATTGTCTACTTAATTAAAACAACAATGAAAACTGGGCTGAAATAAGCTAGTGTTGAAGCATTCAGCCATCCATTGTAAGTAAGAGAACATCCCATCCTCAACATTCAGCTGCAAGAAACACAGAACATCTGAATCAAGCCACAGCAGTCAAGCATGGGTGAAATGCAGTGCCACATGCGATCCATTGCCGCTTCTTTCCACGTGGCACCATGCAACCAGGAACCTTAAGCCATTCCCTACTTGCCACGTTATATGTAACCAATCGATTCATTTGTCTCGATCTCAATGACAGCATGAGCAAGCCTTTGTTACCCAAGCAAGTCATCCTAACGTGCTTTCCATAAAACTCTAAGCACCAGATGTTTGGCATTCTGTCAACCTCCTTCCACAAGAGCGTCATCTTCTGTAGCTCCCATATGCAAACGCAAGTGGCAGCATTCTTTGTCAGCAGCCCGATGAGCATGATCCGGCCACCACACTCAGCAAGTGTGTGGTCAGTCAGATGAAGCGGGCCTGGAATTATGTACTGCTTCCAAACCCCTGTGATTAGATCACAAGACACAACTCCTTCAGGGTTTGACCTCATGAAGTAGAGGGTGTCATCAACAGTAACTGTCTGCGACCGAAAGTTCAGACACAGTGGCAGCTTAATACTTGAGGGCATATTTCCTGCACGGCTCCAAGAGTTGGCAAGTGAGTCATAAACTTCATACTCCCCGTCACAACCCACCCATAGAATCTTGTAACCACCGCTGGTTGAACTCTCATTCATAGTCATCCCAACAGCAATACGAGACCATACTTTAACTGACCTGGCCGGCAACGCTTTGAAAGATTGAGTCAGGGGATTGCACACATAGAAGTTCCTATGACCAATATCATGAAAACATACCAGACCACCTGCTGAAGCGACTGGCAAAAGGATCATATTTGTTGGAAGAGATGAAACGGTAGGATGGTGCCATTTCTTCAGGGAAGGATCATAAATGGCCCCAGTAGTCACATTCTCATGAGTTATGGTGTAAAACCAGGGACTGGCTTGTTGGACCCGGGAACATTGTTTAGAGAAACTTTCAGAGCTTAGCAAAGAATTCCATTCCTGGCAAACAGAGCGAAAGCGGAAAAATGTCGTGATTGGAAGTCTTGCAATAACAGCTTCAAAAAGGTCTTCTGGGAAATCTTTCCAAATTTCTTGTTCCATATCCTCAGTGTTAGTGGTCATTCCCAACAATTTCCCCCGGGTCCGCTCCTTGCGAGATTTCTTAGAGGGTGGAGGCTTGTTAGATTCCAACATCTTGAAACTCCCAGACCTTTCAGCAGCCATTACAAAACTGTAATACTCATCTGAAGAGCCGTCATCGACATTGAGTAAACACCATCTGCCCATAAGAGAATCAGAAGTTAACTTGAGGAAATTTGCTGCAGCAATTGTGAAAAATGGGACCAAATCAGGGTAAAAACTTAATAAGGGATTTTACAAAGTATAGGCATGTTAAAACCAAAAGCCAATAAGAGGAAACTGCATGGAGCCCCATATCATAACAATTAACGGATTAAACAAGACAAATATCAATACCAAGAGGATTAGAAACTAAAAACATACTTTTGTTGATTTTCTTCCTATCTCATTTGTTAGATATGGCACCTCAAGTGTATTTGTCAAATATTTTCCCGCAAGAGGAATATACCCCATGATCTCGTATGAGCTCTTTACAA
>JXTB01000243.1:496486-516141 GCA_002914805.1 Parasponia andersonii | reverse complement strand
TGTCTATACGCTACTACTACTCTCTCTCACATACGCACACACAATTCTTGGTCCTCCCCCGTTGCTTGCCCCACTACTCCTACTCTTTCTTTCCCAATCTCCCTCCTTTTCTCTCTCTCTCTCTCTCTCTCTCTCTCTCTCTCTCTCTCTCGTTGATTACTTGATTACCCACTCCACTTTTGCCACGTCACCCTCTTCATTGAGATAAACTTGTCCTAATTACACTTACTTCCACTCCTCATCATTCTCGATTTCCGATTTCACCCCTGTCCTTACCCGGGTCTATCCAAAATTCAGTTTGAAATTAAACCCCTCCCTTTTTGTTCAATCATTTCGTTGGTTGACGAGTACATATCCTTGTTAATTATATAGATGTATTAGATTTTATTATTTCCACCCAAACTTAGATTTGTCTGAATTTCGTTTTTTTTTTTGAAAAAAAAAAATTATGTGTTGTGGTATTCTTCTAGGTTCAAAGAATTTTCAATTTCAAATTTCTATAAACTTATCAGTTCAAAAAATTGACTAACGTGGAATTCTATCATTATGTTAGTAAAAGAGAACCAAAAAACGACTCAATTAGAAGTAGTTTCAAAAGACATGAAAAAGTCTCTATTAGGGTCTTTTGTTTGTCTCCGCTACAAAGTAGTTTGTATTAGAATTGTGCAAAAATCAAATTCATTAACCCGATTGACTGTGAATCGAATATCGAGTAAACTGAATTCAAGAAAATAACACTAAATTTTGTCAATGTGAGGTATAGATAGGGGTGACAATCAGGTCATGATACGATACGAATATAATATAATTTTTTATAAATTAAGGTCAAAGAAAAAAATGTGCGGATTGAAATTGAGTCGATTTACATGACACGAATAAAAAAAAAAGATCAAGTTCGGGTTAATCCGCTTGACTCACTAAAAAAATATATACATAATTAACTTATAAAAGTATTTTTTATTTAATTTGTTTATGACTATTTTTATAAATATATTATTTTATAGTATAAGTTATTAGTTATATTTATAAATTACTCATATTTTATTTATTTTGAAATGAGACAATAATAGACTTAGTAAAGGAAAATATAAAGAGAAAAATATGAATTATAACGGGTCAAAATCAAGTTATGGGTTAGGTGTCATTCACCAATACAAGTTGCGTGGGTCGGGTTCGGGTCAACCCGATTTATGTGTGGGACAAGTTAGTGTTGAAGTTTTTTTGATACGACGGATCACAGGTCAAGTTCGAGTTGATATAATTCGTGTATAAATTAGATTTTAACCTAACAGAATCCGACCCACTGACAGAAATTGACACCCCTAAGTATAGGTGACAAATTGACCAAAAAAAAATAAAAATCTTAAAAAAATAATTATTTCATAGAAAACATTTCAATATTAATTGAAAGAAAATTTTAATGAAAACATAACCTTTAGCGTTCCTAGCTCTCAAATGAAGTCACTTTTTTGAAGGAAGGATCGAAAATAGGTCCAAGACCCACTTAACTTGATTTTCTCTTTAGAAAAGCCTAATATTTACAATGTATTATCTTAGATTATATACAAAGTTATTACTCAAAGATAGATAAAATATATAATAGCTCCTATAAAATACATAAATATAATTCTAGCCCCTGTTACAAAGTAATCATGGATCCATCCATGACTCTCTCAAAACTGCAGCAGAAAAATTGAGTAACTTCTTTAAACCGAAAAAAAAAAAAAAAAAGAATTGTCTATTTGATATGTTCAGGTATAGCTCCAAATTAAATAGTCAACTTTGAATGTGCATGTAAACTGACCTACGAACATTCTTATGCATCTTCAATATCTCACATTCCTTCTCTATGGTAGTCAGTAGACAGTTGTGAAAATTGTTTTGACGATTTTCAGCTGTATTGCTATGGATCATATTATAAAATACTAATAAATAAAGTCTTTGTATTGGATTTGTTATTGTACTACTTGTTTAGTTGAATGATGTTATTACTTTGTAAATTGTAAAAGAAAAACGATTTTTCTCTTTTATGGTCTCACAAACTAACCCTCAGTCTTTAAATAACAAAACATGGTCAATCGAAAAATAAATAAATAAATAAATCTGGCAGGAGACGATACCAGAGATCCGAATTAAAACGGGTATGGATTCAATAAATTTTGAGGAGACGGGGGTATAAAAGTAAATTGATGGACAGTAGAATTATGTGAAAACGGGGAATACTTTTTACTAATAACTGCATTCCACGTGTGTCAAGTGTGAACGCGAGCCTATTATGGTCAAGAAGGCCACAGATGACAGGGACACTAGCTTTTAAAACAGCAAAGCATAACCCTTTTAGGAAATCAACGGCTGAGATTACATATCTGGGCGTCTCCTTCGCTTTCTCCCGTCCTTGTTTCCACGCACACGGCATGATTGTCCCACTACCTTTTTTTTTTCCAATTTTATGATGATTTTGTTAGAATTACGGAAGTACCCACTACTCCATTGCCTTTCCTTGCTCAATTGCCATAATTACCCCCCTAATTAGTACTTGCTATTATCATTGTTCTTCCTTTTTCTTTTTCTTTAAATTTGTTGCTCTTTTTTTTTTTTTAATTTAAATTTCTAGTGATATAATGATAGCTGGTTTTTTTGACCAAATAATATTGGCAGATGTTCTGCCAGCTTTTAAGTAATTTTTGCCTATGTTCTATGTTTTTCTTGGAGTATAGGTGATCATTGTCTTACTTTTCAATGAAAACTATAATGTTAATTACAGAGCTAGTATTGAAAAAAGGAAGAAACAAATGTTTGGGATAACACTTTTTTCGGGGGGAAAAAACATCATTTGATTCGCAAATCCATAGAAGCCTCATCTTTTTAATTTTGTTCGTATAGTTGATCATCATCGAGTTTTACTTTTTTATATATATGAAAAAGAAAATATTGATGTACTTCGTGTTGAAAAAAAAAAAAGTGAAGAAAGACACGCATGAAATGAATAACAGTGCTTGTGCAAAAAGGTTATTTGTATTGGCAAAATTAATCTAAAACTATGGTACTAGTTATGGTTAAAAACAGTAACTACTTTTAACGCTGCTAGTTGATGTTGTTATGTTTTTTTGGGTCAACTAATGTGATTTGTTATGCTTTTGATTGTAGTTACTAGTTGCGTTCATTTATATTTACTCTCTTCGGATTTTTCCAAAAAATTATTTAAGAGGGGAGAAAAAAATAGTGTTTTAGTATGACCTATAGTTGAAATCAGCAGCAAGTCATGGTGGGATCTGGTCCATGACAAATACAGTGGTGAAGACGACGAAGAAAGAAAACTTCCCAATTATATTTGGCACTCTTATGCTAAAGCAGCTTGCACTTTGAATGGAGTGGGTGGAAATTCTATGTTCACATGAATTGGTTAGTTTTTTTTATCTTTTCGTTTCAATAAAATTTATATATTTATATATAGGACAATTTAGAAGCTATACTCTTTACTTTAAAATTGAAAAGATTAAAAAAAAAAAAAAGCCATGTATTAGGTAATAACTAATAAGCACTAATTAACTTTACATCTCTAGTTATACGTTTGAATTTTGATGTCGTGGTAAGCTGAAAACAATCAAGAATAAGGAAACTAGATAAACTTACAAAAAAAATATTGGAATATGTCTGTATAGTATATAGTATTGGTGGCTGATATAGCTAGACAGATGGTCGAGGGAGCAGCCTTATGAAGTTTCTTTTTAGTGTAGGACTTTCCTTTACCTAATTAACGGTTACAAATAAGCTTCCATACGCCATGTTGATTGCCTTTTCTTACATCAACCTCATCCCCCAACAAATTTAAGTGATTGCGTGTACCTAAAATAGAGAATTAAAACATCTACTCCTAACTAAGTTCGGAAAAATATTCTTATTGGTTGGTTACATTAAAATCAATCTATTATGCCACACATTCAAGTGAAAAAGATATTAACTATGTATAAGTTCGATCATATATTTTTCTTTTTTATTTTTCAGTTTTAAAGGTTATTTTCTTGTATATTTTAGATGAACATTATTATCTTAATAGTCATGTTTGTATGTATATATGTATATATATATATATATATATGTATGTCGGTGGGGTTTTGGTGGACTAGGCTTTCAATGAGAGACTAGGAAGAAAGAAAGAGAGGGCAGAGAAGGTGGTATAGGAAGTAATTTGAGAGAAAGAGTGGGAATAATATTGGTAAAGGAGAGTCATGATGATATAGAGAGGGTAAAGTTAAGGCAAGAGAGAAGGGTTCTAATATTAATGATTAGGTTTGTCAAAACCAAGGGTGTGAGATGCGGTGGGTAATCATTTCAGCTGCATAGGGAAGACAAAGTTGTTTTACTATTTTGGTGGCCATAAATATGTATTAGAGCTCATCATCATTAGGATCGCACCATCATGGATTCCCTTCTTTTACGTGTGCCTCTCCCACCCGTGTGCTTGCTTTTTCTCAATCTATAACGTTCCAAATTTATTGTCGTTTTCATTTTTCTTTTTTTCGTTTTTGAAAATAAACCAAAAAAAAAAAAAAAAAAAGAAAATTGAACATGCATCATAAAACTGCGCAATTCACTTGGGTAGGAAAATTGTAACACCTTATTTCACCTAATACTAGGTATATTCAAGCCCTTGCGGTGACTGGTATACCACTTCGAATCGGTCCTCGCCCGCTCTTTTTACTCGGCACTTGGTCTTCTACATGGGCCTTCGTGGACATGGTACAAAACAAGGGATTTGGATGACTAATACGGTTTTTCAACTGTTATTTTTAATAAAAAAAATTTAGGTGAACAATCAATATTTTAAATTTGATTAAGTCTATATTTGTTTTTTAAATTTTATATTTAAATGTTCAGATATGTATATTTTTATACTTTGCTATTTACCAATTTCAGTTATTCTACTAAACATTTTATACTTTGCTATATAACATTTTAAACATTTTATACTTTGCTGTATTTTTATACTTTGCTATATATATACTGAACATTTTATTATAACATTTCATAAAGGGATATTTACTTAAATTAGGCCTAAATTTTGGTCATATTTCAAAATTTGGTTATTTGGTTTTTAAAAATTGACTCTTCTAGTTTTAGAACTGGCACAAAATTTATGATAAAACAAATATTTGTGACCAGTGACTGCTTGTCATAAAAATTACGGTAGTCCTAAAAAGTTATTTTGAAAAGTAGTCGTAGAAACGTCATTTTGGCCCAAATTAATACTAATCAAGTCCAGTTACTACAAAAATAAGTCCATTTACACTTACCGTTAATATGTAATATGTGTGTCTGTGTTTCTTTTATAGCCAAGTGTAGTTTTATCATTTTTTTTAATGTAATTTGTACATCAGATTTAGTACGTCAGTTGCTGTACTAATTAATAGCATTATTTGAATGTCAATGTATAAGTTTTACTCTAATTTATATCCTGAGTATAATTGATATCTAATATAGTAAACCTATATATATATATATATATATATATATATATATTTAATGAACACCAATCTAGTATGTACTTTTTTTTATTTTTCACTTAAACACAGGTATATTATGGATATTTTTATACTAAAAAGTAATAAAAAGAATGTGATGTATGTCTTTTCATGCTCATCATTGTAACCATTTGATCACTATTATATGATAATCTAACGGCTGAAAAAAAAAATACTTATACATAGGGAAAAAAAAATACTTACTAAATTGGCAATCATAATTAATATATCAAAATTGTTATACTCTTTATTTTCTTAAAAAAAAAAACTATACTCGGACTTTATAAATGAAAAAACATGGACATTTGTGAAAATAGTGTATAAAAAATTATCATTTCACTAACAGCCCAAAAGTTATCTATGAAACCCCTTTTGATCATAGGCTTCTGAGCCAAATGGCCTAATTTTTGGTTCAAGTTAAAAGAATGATCGTTTTTCAAATACTATAAAAAATGGCTAAATTTGTTATCGAATTTTGTAAAATGGCTGAGTTAGTCAGAAGAGAAAAAAAAATCAATTTTTGAATTTTTATATCAGTTTATGAAAAAAAAAACTTATAAATGGATAAACATAATATAAAATTGATATACTAACACAAAGTAATTGATACACTGATATGAAATCGATATACCAATAAACAAAAATTGATATACGGATATAAAGCGATATACTAATATATACTGATTATTAATAGAACTGATATAAAAAATTGATCTACCAAAAATGGTTCTTTTGGAAAATTAAAAAAAAAAGTAAAAAAAGGACATTTATTAAGCAGGTTAAAGAAATGGCCATTTATTAAAACAATATGAAAAAGAGGTCATATTTTATCACACTTTTTGATCATGTGTAGCTAAACCAAACTATCACCATCACAATACCCGTTTTCCCATGCCCAGTTTGCCCGTTGGTTTACTGTAGACTTAGCCTCGCACTTAAATTAGAATAAATAAGATCAGAAACTTTTATGTAAAGCTTCAAACAAAAAAAAGCTTCACGAAAAACAGATAAGCCGAAAGTAAGTTTCTTTTCTTTTTTCAGAAAAAGAAAAACCTTTTTTAGACTCTTTTGCTCCTATATTATGTGGAACAATTCTCGATACCTTGAATTACTCAAAAAGTCCATTACATACGAAAATTTGAAGCATAAAAAATAGTCTCAATGGCTGCATCATTGCATGCAACAACTATTATATCTTTCAACAATACATCTAAAGAGGTTTAGATATTTACATTAATCACTCCCATTGAATATAAAAGATAATGTGAAAAAGAAAAGAGTTGAGAAGAAATCATTATCCTGTCACATATTAGTAGCTAAAAGATCATTTGCTTAAATCTACTTACAATGTTAGTAGAAAGAAAAATACTAAAAGACATATATCATGCTTAGCATAGTACATACATTAATAAAAAAGTGAGTCTTATTGTCTCTTATACTTATATGTGTGACGTTTAACACCACAGAGGCCTTTAGTATTGCTCTGGTTTTAAGCTGCCATTTCATAGTCAAAATGGTATTTCTTTTCCCTTTTGTTAGGCCTAGTATCTCCAAGACGTTGAAAAATCAGCAAGCCTTCTAGACACTTGACAACGTCCTTCATTGTAGGACGGTTCATTGGGAAAAACTCAATACAGCGCATTCCTATCTCTGTAATTGCACTACCATCCTGGGGATGGTAGCCCCAGTCTTCTCTCAGGCTTTTGTCGACAAGTGAGCAATTGGGCCTGTACTCACTCTTGGCCCAAAACTGTACCAGATTATTGGGTATTTCTTCGGGCCTGTCCAGTTTCTCCAAGTCCAGAACTCTCTTGGAAACTAGTCCCAAGAGAATAACACCAAATGAGAAGACGTCACAGCTGGTTTGCCAATAGCCACCTATGCTTGTGCATTAATTTCAATCAATAGCATGGAAATAAGTTTGTGGGTCTATTCTGTGAATAAGATAATGTGGTGGAATGAGTACGTAAAAAAAAATTGTATTATTACACGGGAAAATAAGCACCTTTTGCTGCAAAAAATGGATCAGCATAGCCAATGGGCATTGGTATTTGCTTCTTTAAGGCATTTATGTCACCGATGAACCCTCCACTAATGAGGCCAAAATCACATAATTTTGGGTCGCAATCCTGAAATTTTTTCACAGAACATTTTAGATATCAAGAAAGACTGTAAGTAGGCATTTAACAGAGACAGGAAAAAAAAAAAGAGTGTAAGTAATGGAAGGTTCAAGTTTTATGACCAATTTATGTTCAAAAACTATTTTTAGGACCATTTTTCAGGATGATTTACTTTGATCAGTCATGATTAAAATAACTAATCCTGAAAAATTTGTCATGAAAGTGGTTCTAAAAAATATCATTTCCGTGAATTTCTCTATTAACTTGTTAATAAACGGGAAAAATAAATAAAATATTAAAAAATTAAAAGCCCAACCCAATCTAGCATTATGTGAGATCCACAAATATTGAGAACCACGTATGGTTTCTCTTGAGCATGCAAAAACTCGAGGAGGCGAGCAAATTGGAGGATTATATTAACCCTTTGAGTCCAGCTTAAATCATCTATAAAACATTAATTATTAATGTTCAGCACATTAGTTGAATGTTAATAATGAAAAACAGATCCGATCATATTAAACCTTTTATAATGTAAAATTTTGAAGCTTTAATCATCTAAAATTTAATTCTTTTTTTTTTTTGTTTTTTCAGGAAATTGTCCAGAGTACTTAATTTCCATCATGCAGCTTCAAGAATTTAATATGTCGTGAATCATGAACAGTAAAATAATTAACCACGTATTCATAATTGAACGATAAAACTCACCTTTTAAGATCAAATTATGCAGAGTACCCCTTGGATTTAGGTCATAGACTACACCTTTCACTTCTTTTTCACAACAAAAACCAATCAATTTGACCAAGTTTGGATGACCATTAATTTTCGGCTGCGTTAAAAATTGCACTTCTTCCTGAAACACGAATCGAATTATTTAAAAAAATAATTAAAAAAAAAACAAAAGAGAAAATATCAACTAGAAAATTAAACTTACTTTGACGGCCATAAAATACTCGTCAGAAACTAAGTTTGAGAAATTTGATTTTTGGTCCCATATCTTCACGGTCACATCTCGACCTTGTGTGCACGTAAGACCTGGTTTTATCCATCCCTTGTATAATTTACCAAACTGAGTGACCCCAATCAGGTTCTTCTGGTTGAAGCTATTGGTCAACGATTTCAAGTCCTCAGATGTAAATACCACAAGGTTTGAGGACTCCATCATGTTGCTACCTAGTCCTGCAATTCAGCTGCCATTAAAGAATGCATATATTATGATAAATGTAACTATTGCACAAAAAAACAAGACACAATCTAGCAATACTAGGAAGAAAACTCAAGAAGAAGACGGCAATTATACCTGTTATAGAAGAAGGCAAAATATATAACGTTAAAACTTGTTCCAAAGCTAACCCTTTTATTATTATTAGTAATTCTTATATATAGATATATTAAGCTATAACATCTTTTCCATTTTTTTATTATTCTAATTCCATTTTTTTATTATTCTAATTAACCCCAATGTTTGACCAGATGTAACCAAACTTATGAAGCAACCACTTAAATATATTATTTTCATGAGATCATTTACTAGCTCAATTGGACGAACGTGATATATAGTAGAACTTTTCTTATGAGCCAATTTCTCTATGAGCCAATTTCTCAAACTTTGATGAAAGGTAATTATAGTCTTTACAATTAGCAAGGTCCTTTTCTATTAACCTAAGTCAACAACAATAAACTAATTTAAATTATATTTTAAAGCATGATTTAACGTTTATGATCAATAGTGAGCTGCACCCTTCTAGTACGGCGGTTCTCAAGCAAGTGTGCATAGCTAGGAATCTAAAAGTCAATGAATCTCGATCGTTACATTAATACATATCGCTCGAGATCTCAAGTAGCTTAATTGCCAGCTAAAAACTCTATTAGAGAATAGCGTAACAATAAAAACGATAAATTTCGCAATATGCTAAAGTGGTTAAAACCTTTGAGATACACACAATTAACTCCAGCCTTTAGCTAAGGATGGTTAACCTTCTTCAGTTTGAAAAAAAAAAAAAAAATTCTAACCTCCTCATCATAGGGCAATTTCAGTACTATTTCTTTAGATCACATAAAAATGTGAAAAAAGAAGGTTAAATCAAGTTTGAACTTTGAACTTAAAGCCGCAAAAAATGAGCCCTACCTACTCATGAAAAAAAAATAAAGATACTAATTGTAAAAACTCGGAATTTTCGAGAGTAATTTGGACATTTTATCAATTTTCTAGATATAATATTGTGGGGATTAATTTGCAAAAATTTTGTGTAGAAAAACTAAATTGCAATTTTTGAAGGGATTGATTTGAAAGAAATTTAAAATTTTTGAGACTTATATGCAATTTTTGAAAATTTGCACAACCTTATATGACAGGGCCATGTGCCCTGTCCTTTTTCTTTCTCTCTCTCTCTTCTCTCTCTTCCCCCGATCTCTATCTCTCTTTCTCTGCGTTTCTCGGCCGCGAACCACCGGAGGGGTAGCCGTGCCGCCGCCAGCCATCATTCGGCCGAGCAGACCACCAGCTGAGCTCCCATAGGTCGTCCGTCGTCGCCGGAGGAGGAGAAATAGCCTCTTCGGTTTTTTCGTTGCCGGCGAAGATTCCGGCGTCCATTCGACCTCCAACCGGTCCCGTTGGATTCATCTCATCGCAAGGATCATCAATGTATATATATCTCAACCTCATTTTTCCCGGATTGAAAGTTGCCATTTTTGGGTATTTCGAGTTTAAGTTTGACTTTTTGATCCGGCCGTTGGATTGTGTTTTTGTTATCATTTTTAGATTGTACTCGGAAAATGGAAAAGTTTGATATATATATATATATATAGCCTATGTTTGGTGACTGGCACAGAAATCGAGATCGAACGGTCGAGATTTACCTTGATTTGCGTGCCACCGGCCCGGTGTGGGTCTGGACCAGAATTGGACAAATTATATATCTAACCTAGCTATTTTGGGTGCTAGAAATTCAGCGAAGAAGACCGTTTGTGGAATTGAAGCTCCGTTGAGAAGTTGGTTTTTCGCAAGAGGACGATCGAGGGCTTAGAATTGGTTTCCGACCATCCGGGCGATCGTCAACGACACCTTGAGGATTCAATAGCGATTACCTCTGTTTTATATCGTTTTTTAATAAAACTTATTTTCTGCAACATATGAGAACAAATGTGATTTTTGGTTTTCTTGAACATTTGTGATGGGAATTGATTGTATGATGTATATGTATTTTATTGCTTTGGGAATTTTCTGAGTGCAGGTTATTTTGGGTATATTAAAAATAGGGCCATTATGTTGCCCGTTTTTTTATAAAAACCTAGTATGCTGATTTTACTGAAAAACCAAAGCATGATTATTTCCACACTTTAGTTATGTATTGCACGTGTTATAGGATCATACATGAGCACCGTGTTCGCATCGTGAGTTTACAGTGTGGCGCTGCATGCCCCACCATCGGTGAGAGTCCGTAAACTCCTGCGGGATTTTGTTACTTCTGATTACCTCCTCATTTGGTAGGTGTAGGCAATTCAGTTGCTCCTCTAGGTTTGGTAAGCGACACATGGGTGTCCTCTCCGGGTATGGGCTTAGGTATCAGGTAGGCTGTTAGGCATGCTTAGTGCCATCATCCTGGGTTTCCATAGATGAGAGGATGATAGCTCATGGGTATGGGTTGATTTGTGTCATGTGCATATGGATTGAATGGTTTTGATTACATTGCTTTTATATATATATGGATTTCTGGTTTGGATTATATATATATATGTATGTTTTGGACTAAACTAACCATGCAAGAATTCTCCATCACTAAAATATTTTCGACCCAGTAATTATTTTTCCTACTGGGTATTTTATGCTCACCCCCTACCTTATTCCTCAGATAGTGTCCAGTGCGATCTCGGTGATCAAGAGGAGTAAGAGGTCATCTTGATTGCAGTTTATCTCTTGGTGATGCTAGAAGTTTGTCGTCTTGGTGTTTGGATTGTTTGGGCTTTGTATTAGCATTGAACTAAGATTTACTACTTTCTATTTTGTCTGTGAACCTATGTATGCCATTCTGAGATTTGAGTTTCGTTGTGGATGATGATGTTGCTTGGAACTATATTTGATTTCGCGTTTTTAAATAATTATTCGATCTATGTTTAATGGTGTATACGAACTGTGGGAGTGGTTCACGAGATGAAATTCTAATTATTTTATTTAAATGGACCGTTTTATAAAAACTAAAACTTTTGACACTTTTCAAATAAACTAAGGAATTTTCCACCTTTGTGAAATTCCCCTTCTACCACTGGCCCAGGTTTTAGGTCTTGACAGAAATTTTTGGTACTAGAGCTTTGAGTTTAACAGCTCGGACGTATCATCATTAAACTAGATTGAAGTTGATTTTATGATAAGAATTCATCATTATCGCATTAACAGTTTGGCATATTGTTTCAGACTAGTAAGGATGCCTTCTAGAAGAGTTTCGAGGCACCAGCCGGGTGCCGAACCTCCTCGTCTGGATTTCACTCATCTGATTGAGGCAATGCAGTAGGCATTCGTCCAGATGAGCAATCCAGACTATTAGCCTGTAGCTCCAAGAGAACGACAGTTGGATCAAGCTGATCATCTCCAACAGTTCATGCATCTCCAGCCAAGGCAGTTTGATGGTAGACCAGAAGCTCTCACGGCAATTGCTTGGTTACATGAGATAGAGAGGCACTTTTGGCCCTTGGTTTGAGTTTTGGGCTGTGTTTGCCATTACCCGTTTGACGGAGAGTGCCATTCGTTGGTGGGAAATAGTGGAACGGATGCAAGATGTAGTGGGCTTAACTTGGAAAGAATTTGAACGGATTTTTAAGGCCCAGTCTGCCAATGAGGATTAGCAAGATGAAGTTGTGAACCGATTTGAGACGTTGATTCAAGATAACAAAACAGTGAATGAGTACATGATTGAGTTCACTGAGTTGACAAGTGTTGCTTTTGGACTGAGTACGAGTGAGAAGTACCGAGTTGCCAAGTTCAGGAGTCGCCTGAATTGGAACATTTTCAACAGGTTTGATACTCAGACTTTCTGTACTCTTCCTGAGATTGCAGTGGCTGCCCAGCGGGTAGAGGCCATCGAAGAAGGATTGGATTCCAAGAGGAACTAGTGGAGAGGTAATGACAGGAACACCACCAGAAGGAACCAAGGGTAGTGGTCAGCCCAGGGTACTCCGAATAGTGGGAGCTCGAACAACAGTGGTTCTTCAGGGGGTGGCAGAGGCAGTCCGTATGGAGGATGTTTTGTTTGTGATCAGTAGGGTCATCGGAAGAAGGAGTGTCCCAATCGTCTACAGAAATCTCCTCTTTCTCAGGGAGGACTGCAGAGGAGCCAGTTCGGTTCTATTTCTTATCAAAACATTCAAACAAGGCAGCAACAGTCACAGGATGCTTTGCAGACTTTTACTTCCCCTAAGCCTTATCAGCATCAGTACTGCCCTCAGGGTTTTACTCAGAACTTTCAGATTCCTCAGGCCTCAGAGAGTTAGGGTGGGCGTGGATATGACAGTACTAGTCCAAGGTCCAGCAGTAGCCATCCTGGTCAGGGGAGAGGCAACAAGGAGAAATAGAAGGTGATTGACTCTTGGGCACATATTTTGTTTGATATAGGTGCATCTCATTCATTCATATTCTTATTGCTTGCTCAACTGTTTGGGTTGGAATTTTCTGATTTGGATTATATATTGAGGTTGGGTACACCTTTGGGAGGAGTAGCCGATGTGTCTAGTGTGTGTAAGTCTTATCGGGTCGTAGATGGTGATAGGAAGTTGCTTGCTGATTTGATTGTGTTGCCGATAGGACAGTACGACGTAATACTCGGTATGGATTGGTTGTCGAAATATCAAGCGGTTGTGGACTGTCGTATGAAGCGGATGACTCTTTTTCCTGGTAATGGGCAACCTATTGTCTATCAAGCTAGGATGAGTCCGTTGAAGCCTAGTCCTATTCTAAAAGCGTACATGGGTGGAAGAAAGAAACTCGAGTGTTATGGAAATTTGTTTGCCATGGATGGCGAGGTAAGGAAGACGATCAAGACCCATGGATTCCAGTAGTATGTGAGTATTCGGAGGTGTTTCCTGAAGACTCACTGGGGTTACCACCAAATAGGGAGATCGAGTTCTGTATTAAACTAGTTCCTAGAGCTCAGCCAGTTTCTATTCCAGCCTATCGCATGGCGCCTGCTGAGATGGAAGAATTAAGAGAACAGTTAGATGATCTATTTTCCAAGGGCTTTATTCACAGTAGCACTTCTCTTTGGGGTGCTCCTGTTTTGTTTGCAAAGAAAGCTGATGGTTCGTTGAGACTTTGTGTGGATTACAGGAAGTTGAACCAGTTGACAGTGAAGAACAAATATCCTTTGCCAAGGATAGATGAGTCGTTTGATCAACTCGGTGGTTCAAGGTTCTTTTCTAAGATCTATTTGAGATCCGGTTATCATCAGTTGAAGATAAGAGAGGATGATATAACTAAGACAGCATTCAGAACTCGATATAGTCATTTTGAGTTTCTGGTGATGCCATTTGGTTTTACGAATGTACCTGCAGCCTTTATGGATCTCATGAATCGGATTTTCATGCTGTTTTTGGATCATTTTGTGATTGTATTCATCGATGACATCCTGGTATATTCTAAGACTCAAGAAGAGCATGCTGAACATCTGGGGATAATACTTAAGACCCTAAGAGATCATCAGTTGTATGCCAAGAAATCGAAGTGTGACTTTTGGATGTCAGAAGTGAAGTTCTTGGGCCATGTGATTTCTTACGGAGGTATTTCAGTCGATCTTGCTAAGGTCGAAGCTGTCTTGGAGTGGGAAAGACTGAGAAATGTGATGGAGGTACGTAGTTTCCTCGGTTTGGCTGGTTACTACCGCCGGTTTATGCAGGATTTCTCGAGAATTGCTTTGCCTTTGACGAAGTTGGCCAGGAAGGATGTTAAGTTTGTTTGGGATCATGAAAGTGAAGAAGCTTTGTCAGGTTAAAGCAGAGTTTAACCACCACACCAGTTCTTACTATTCCTGACAGTAACGAGCCTTATGTAGTGTATACCGATGCTTCGAAGATGGGTTTGGGATGTGTCTTGATGAAGAATAGTCGAGTTGTGGCTTATGCTTCTCGTTAGTTGAAGCCACATGAGAAGAACTATCCCACCCACGATCTGGAGCTTGCAGCATTGATCTTTGCCTTGAAGATTTGGCAATATTACTTGTATGGTATGAAGTTTGACATATTCTCTGATCATAAGAGTTTGAATTATCTCTTTACTCAAAAGGATTTGAACTTGAGACAGCAAAGATAGGTTGAGTATACGGAGGATTATGACTTTGACCTATAGTATCATCTTGGTAAGGCCAATATTGTAACTGATGCACTGAGTAGGAAGCCTCGTGGTGCAATAACTACACTGGTGTTTGAAGATTGTAGGAACTCAGTTGCGATTGGTGACTACAACTTGTAGTACTTCAAGAATGAAGGAGTTGCTTACTTGAGCAACATCGTGATTTCAACATCTCTTCTCCAGACTGTCCAGCAGAGTCAGTGGCAAGACAGGGAGTTGAGGGCAATCTGGAACCGGCTTCAGAATGGTGAACAGTTAGATGGGTGGAGCACAAACAGATAAGAGTTTTTGCTTTTTAATAGGAAGTTGGCTGTAGCTGATAACCCTAATCTTCAAGAAACCATTCTAACTGAGGCTCACAAATCAAGATTCGTAGTACATCCGGGTAGTACCAAGATGTACTAGGACTTGAAGTGGCAGTATTGATGGAAAGGGATGAAGAAGGATGTAGCTACTTTTGTGGCTAAGTGTTTGACTTGTCAGCAAGTCAATGCAGAACACCAGAGAGTCGCTGGATTACTTTAGCTGTTACCAATTCTGGAATGGAAGTGGGACAAAATCACGATAGACTTCGTGACCCGTTTGTCAAAGACCTTGAAAAAGAATAACGTAGTTTGAGTGATAGTCGATCGGTTGACGAAGAGTGCTCACTTTATACCGATCCGGATAGACTACTCACTTACTAAGCTCAGTAGACTGTTTATAAAGAACATCATACATTTGCATGATGTGCTTTCAAGCATAGTCTCCGACAGAGATCCAATGTTCATTTCTAAGTTTTGGAGAGCCTTGCAGAAAATGTTAGGTACGTAGTTGGATATCAATACGGCTCACCATCATGTGTCAGATGGTCATTTTAAAAGGACTATTCAGATTCTTGAGGACATGCTATGTTGTTGCATACTGAACTTTAGTGGGAACTGGGATGATCATCTTCCTTTGGAGGAATTTGCTTATAATAACAATTACCAGACCAGTATGGATGTGGCTCCATATGAAGTGTTGTATAGAAGACCGTGTAGATCGCCTTTATGTTGGGCGGAGCTTGAAGAGCGTGTTACTCTTGGACCTGAGTTAGTTGAAAAGACTACTGTGAAGATCAAGGATATCCAAGAGAGACTCAAGGAGAATTAGAGTTGTCAGAAGAGTTATGCTGACCCGAAGAGGCGTGAGGTAGAGTTCGATACTGGTAATTCCATATTCTTCAAAGTGACTCTAAGGCAAGGTGTGACAAGATTTGGGGTTAAGTGTAAGCTTGCTCCAAGGTATATTGGTCCCTTTGAGATCACTGAGAGAATTGGACAAGTGGCGCATCACTTGGATCTGCCTGCACAATTGGGTCACATGCATAATATGTTTCACGTGTCGATGTTGAAGAAGTACACGCCGGACCCATCTCATGTTGTTCAATACGTGCATGTATCGATCCAAGAAATGTGTCCTATAAAGAGCAGTCTGTTCTTTTGTTGGCTAGAGAGTTGAAGGTGTTTCGTAACAGAGAGATTCCACTTGTCAAGGTGCTTTGGGAACATCACAAGGAATACGAGGCTATTTGGGAACTCGAGACAGAGATGTACGAGAAATATCCTCATTCGTTTGACTTTCAGTTAGAAGTTGTATTGTGATGTAATACCTTGACTTGTATTTTGAATTTAGGGACGAAATTCTTATAAGGTGGGGAGAATGTAAAAACTCAGAATTTTTGAGGGTAATTTGGACATTTTACCAATTTTCTGGATATAATATTATGAGGATTAATTTGCAAAAGTTTTGTGCAGAAGGACTAAATTACAATTTTTGGGGGGCTGATTTGAAAGAGATTTGAAATTTTGGAGACTTATGTGCAATTTTTGAAAAATTGCACAGCTCTATAAGATAGGGCCACGTGCCCTGTCCTTTTTCTTTCTTTCTCACTCTTCTCTCTCTTCCCCCCCGATCTCTCTCTCTCTCTCTGCGTTTCTCGGCCGCGAACCACTGGAGGAGCAGTCGCACCACCGCCAGCCATCGTTCGGCTGAGCAGACCACCAGCGGAGCTCCCCAAGGCCGCCACGAACTAGTGCCGGCCAGCTGCAGGGCACCGGAGCTACCTGCCGTCGCCGGAGGAGGAAAAACAGCTGCTTCGGTTTTTTCATCGCCGCCGAAGATTCCAGCGTCCATTCGACCTCCAACCGGTCCCGTTGGATTCGTCTCGTCGTAAGGATTATCAAGCTATATATATCTCAACCCCATTTTGCCTGGATTGAAAGTTATAATTTTTGGGTATTTCGAGTTTAACTTTGACTTTTTGATCCAACCGTTGGATTGTATTTTTGTTGTCATTTTTGGATTGTACTCGAAAAATGGAGAAGTTTGATATATATATATATATATATATATTGCCTATGTTTGGTGACCAGCACAGAAATCGAAATCGGACGATCGAGATTTACCTCGATTTGCATGCCACCAGTTCGGTATAGGCCCGGACCCGAATTGGACAAGTTATATGTCTAACCTAGCTATTTTGGATACTAGGAATTCAGTGCAGAGTTCTGTTTATGGAATTGAAGCTACGTTGAGAAGTTGATTTTTCGCAAGAAGACGATCGAGGGCTTGGAATTAGTTCCCGACTCTCTGCGTGATCGTCAACGACACCTTAAGGATTCAATAGCGTGGTATTACTATTCGAGCGATGTAGGGACTCAATTACCTCTGTTTTATATCGTTTTTGAATAAAACTTATTTTCTACAACATATGAGAACAAATGTGATTTTTGGTTTTCTTGAACATTTGTGATGGGAATTGATTGTATGATGTATACGTATTGTATTACTCTGGGAATTTTCTGAGTGCAGATTATTTTGGGTATATTAAAAATAGGGCCGTTATGCTGTCCGTTTTTCTATAAAAACCTAGTATACTAATTTTACTGAAAAACCAGAGCATGATTATTTTTATACTTCAGTTCTGTATTGTACGTGTCATAGGATCATACATGAACACCGTGTTAGTATCGTGGGTTTACAGTGTGGCACTGTGTACCCCACCGTCGATGAGAGTCCGTAAACTCGTACGGGGTTTTGTTACTTCTGATTACCTCCCTATTTGGCAGGTGTAGGCAATTCGGTTGCCCCTCTAGGTTTGGTAGGCGACACATGGGTGTCCCCTCCGGGTATGGGCTTAGGTATCAGGTAGGCTGTTAGGTATACTTAGTGCCATCATCCTGGGTTTCCATAGATGAGAGGATGAGAGCTCATGGGTATGGGTTGATTTGTGTCATATGCATATGGATTGAATGGTTTTGATTATACTGGCTTTATATATATATATATATATATATGTGGATTTCCGGTTTGGATTATATATATATATATGTATGTTTTGGGCTAAACTAACCATGTATGAATTCTCCATCACTAAAATATTTTCGACTGGGTAATTATTTTTCCTACTGGGCATTTTATGCTCACCCCCCTACCTTCTTCCTCAGTGGTGTCCAGTGCGATCTCGATGATCAAGAGGAGTAAGAGATCATCTTGATTGCAGTTCGCCTCTTAGTAATACTAAAAGTTTGTCGTCTTGGTGTTTGGATTATTTAGGCTTTATATTAGCATTGAACCAAGATTTACTACTTTCTATTTTGTCTGTGAACCTATGTATGCTATTTTAGGATTTGAGTTTCGTTGTGGATGATGATATTGCTTGGAACTATATTTGATTTCGCGTTTTTAAATAATTATTCGATCTATGTTTAATGGTATATATAAATTGTGGGAGTGGTTCATGGGATGAAATTCTAATTATTTTATTTAAATAGACCGTTTTATAAAAATTAGAATTTTTGACACTTTTCAAATAAATCAAAAAATTTCTCACCTTTATGAAATTTCCCTTCTGCCACTAGCCCGGATTTTGGGTCGTGACACTAATAGTAATAATGGCGAAAGTGGAATTGTCAAAATACCATGTTGATTTTGTATTTTCATGGCAATATTAAAAAACAAAAACGATAATTAAATTTAAAATTCTGCAGCACGAGGCATTGAAATATATCAAAGATTGTTCAGAGTAATTAATAGAGGAACCATATTTTGATAAGAAGCAATAACCTGCTGTAAATAGTAAATATGGTACAGAGCGACTAAAGATGATATTTCATGTTCATGTATCGTTGATCGGTAACGGGGGCCCTCATTTTCAATCACTGCCTGGTAAATTAGTTAAGTTACCATTAAAAATAGTTAAGAGACGATTATGATGGAGGCAGGTTTTTTTTTTTTTTTTTGGATGCACTTGGCCGATGATCATCAACCTTTTTTTTTTTTTTTCCTTTGGTACTTTGGTTTTTGGCATTATATTTCAGGTTCTCAAAAAGCTTTTGGAGGAATAGAGAATTTCGATTTTATAGCTCGCTTGATTTGATATCATTCTTTCTCTTTTGGCACCTAGCTGGTGTAGTGCTTCATTTTGATGTGATTGCCTGTACTTAGTGTTGTGCGGTCTAAAATCCTAAGGTCGCATAAAGGTTATATGTGACCTCCTCCGTGTAGGTTATGTGCGACCTCCTCTGCGAAGGTTATATGCGACCTCCTTCGTGATGGTTATATACGACCTCTTCCACAGGTTTTGTGCGATCTTCTCCGTGCAGTTTGCCTTGACAAACAGGAAACCTATGAAGAGAAGAAAACACGTAACTGCCATAA
>JXTB01000243.1:449525-487337 GCA_002914805.1 Parasponia andersonii | reverse complement strand
TCTCCTTATTTGCTTTGATTATTATTTCAATTCACACAAGCCACATCTCTTGATTTTTCATAAATTTATTGTTGATAAAACCTCCATCAACACTTAGTACATTGAATCAATTCGTCTCTCTTTAATATCCTTCTCAATTAATTAGGAGCTCATTATTACCGGTCCCCCGATTCCCACATTAACTTTTTTTTTTAAGAATAAAAGAAAAGAAGTTAATAGAATACATAGCGGTATACCGGCTCCCATAGGCCATGTCATTGGTTGTTGTATTCAGCGGGTCCTTACTAGTTATTTCATTGCGCCAATGGAGGAAACTTGGTTTTCAAGACAGATGATCGTATTTTGACATGTTCGCATCCCTTCAATTCTTACTATTATTACTTTTTCAAGTTTCGTAGAAGAACAAGAATTATATTATGAGAAATGGAAAATGTTAAATATGGTGATAATATGTCTAGATGTATAATATGGGTTTATATCTAACGAATTAATGAGTGGGAATTGAAAAAGGCATCCATTAAATACTAATCATAAGTTATTTTTTGTAGATGTTTTTATGTAGAACTATTTTGTGCAATATAGTTTACATGTACGTCATGACGTTATATACAGTAGTCAACATCAACATACTACAATAACAAAAGGACTGGGCCTCTCCAATGGCCATATTTTTTTTTGTCTATAGATATATCTTCATGCAAAAGCAGAGCATAACAAGGTCCCAAGGGCAAAGAAAGCCTTCTTGTTTATCACCTAAATTAAGTTAAACGGCATGAAGAGTTAATTATAGAAAAAAGAATGCTCCTAATTCAGCCTGTAACAGTTCCATGATTCAACAAACTCTTACCAACCAAACTTCATGGCAAATTTCACCCAAACTAGTTCCTAAACTACTAAGTACCTCATCCACAAAGCATGATATATTAGAATTTTACACCATATTGTACTAATCTTCCTAATTTAAAGCCAAGAGATCAATCATCTAACTTGTCATTGGTTCGTATTCAACCATGGCAACTAGTCCTAAAAATGATCACGAACACATTTTTTGCAGCCGATATCCGCCAGTCCAAGTGCCAGACAACGTCACATTGCCCGAATTCGTGCTCCAAGGCGGTGAGCTCTATGCTGACAAAGTGGCATTTGTGGAGGCGGTGACGGGCAAAGCTTATACACACGGCGAGGTGGTTAGAAACACAAGGAGGTTCGCCACGGCTCTAAGGTCACTTGGCCTAAGGAAGGGGCATGTGGTGGTTGTGGTACTCCCTAATGTGGTTGAGTATGCCGTAGTCGCTCTAGGAATAATGGCTGCTGGTGGTGTGTTCTCTGGTGCTAACCCAACAGCCACTCCTACCGAAATTAAGAAGCAGGTGGAGGATTCTGGTGCCAAGTTGATTGTCACAAATGGCTCATGTTTTGAGAAGGTACGTACGTATAATAATTGTATAAAAAGGCACTTTTGTACTTGAACGTACGAATTTAATTTATGTTGATATATATAGCTTCTCTTTTATAAAATTCAATCAGTATTATTCAGTGTTAATTAAAGTACTATTTCTTGAAACCTGTAAGAATATAAATCGTTTTTTCGTCCTCTTCTGAGAATTGGTAATCTAACATAAGTACTATCAAAAAATCCGTGGCCTAGACTTCGAATCTTCTTTTATTTAATACTAAACGTACTAATCTTTCACCGTTATTTATTTTTATTTTCACATTAGTTGGATATGTTAGTTTTGAGCACACAAAAAGGTGAAAATTAAAGGTTTATGCTTTATACATAATATATTTGCATCTATGCGTGACATAAGTACAACTCCTTGTGATTGGACTTAATTGCAAGCACATACTAGATATTCATACAATCAATGTATTATTAAATATGAATACTCACCTAGTACAATTATTTTTTTGTTTTGACCTTGGAAAAGCTAATTTTAATCATTACATTTTAATACGACGGTCACAAAAGTAAATATCATAATTTGATGATTGATACTCAAACTCGCTCTGAAATGTTCAATTTTAACCATCATTATCGAAATCTCATATATGTTACTCTATTAGAGCAGTAAATTATAACCCACTATAGTCTCTAAGCCTAGCAAGTGTGTGTGGGTTTGATAAGAGCAGGTGAAAGGCCTAGAGGTGCCAGTGATAGCGGTGGACGAAGAAGCAGTAGTGGAAGGAGCTATCAACTGGCACAAACTGCTCGAAGCAGCAAACCGAGCGGGAACTAGTCACAACATGGAGGAAGTCCACCAAACCGACCTGTGCGCACTTCCCTTCTCTTCGGGCACCACAGGAGTGTCCAAGGGCGTTATGCTCACTCACAGGAACCTGGTGGCCAACCTCTGCTCCACACTCTTCGGAATCAAACCCGAAATGGTGGGCCGCGTCACTGTTCTAGGCCTAATGCCCTTCTTCCACATCTATGGCATCACTGGCATTTGCTGCGCCACTCTCAGGAACAAGGGCAAGGTTGTCGTCATGGAGAGGTACGAGCTACGTACGTTTCTTCGGGCGTTGGTTTCCCAGGAGGTCACTTTTGCGCCCGTTGTGCCGCCGATTATATCCGACTTGGTTAAGAAGCCGGCGGTCGATGAGTTTGACCTTAGCAAGATCAAGCTCCAGGCCGTTATGAGCGCGGCGGCTCCTCTTGCGCCGGAGCTCCTCAGAGCTTTCGAGACCAAGTTCCCTAATGTCCATGTCCAAGAGGTCATGACACCGTCTCTTTTGTCGCATTATTTTTCGGGTTACTTCGCAACATTTATAACTTGAATAATGCGGCTTTTTACATTATGTGCACTCTATCGGTCTTTCCATATGTTAATGTTTTGCTTGGTAATATTTGACTTTTGAGTTTTTCATTTTCATGAACACAGATCATGCCAAATGGCAAGCAAAGCATGACTTTATAATTTGAAAATTGAAAATGAATTCCTAATGATAATTGTTCATGTTATTGTCACAATGTATGGAGATTCATGTGCTAATAATTAAATTGGTGCTATGATTGTTGATATTGATAGGCATATGGACTGACGGAACATAGTTGCATCACTCTCAGCTACGGGGATAATGGCTATAGCCGAGCCAAGAAGAACTCGGTGGGCTTCATTCTTCCTAATTTGGAGGTCAAATTCCTTGACCCCGAAACTGGTCGGTCTCTCCCCAAAAACACTCCTGGTGAAATATGTGTCAGAAGTCAATGTGTGATGAAAGGTAAAAGAGAGAGTAACGCCAGGGAGTGTTGGTACTATTGTTACTAAAATTTCGTAGCAAAATGATTAACATAATTTTCAACCACACAATGTTAAATAATATGGTCCCATTCTGATAAGCATTGTTATACAACGCGATTATGTTTTCAACAATGTTCCATTGATTCTCAACTGTGAGCACAAAAACACTAATTATTTAGCCTTATTTAGATGATTTGCAACTAAGGAATACGAGTACAACTTTCGAGTTATTTACAGTGCCGACATTCGTCGATCCCTTTGGCTGTTACGAAATTTCAATTATTAGGTTACTATAACAATAAAGAGGAGACTGAACGGACCATTGACAAGGACGGTTGGCTCCACACTGGTGATATTGGCTACATAGATGACGATGGAGATGTCTTCATTGTGGATCGCATCAAGGAAATGATCAAGTACAAAGGTTTTCAAGTAAGATTATAAATTTTAAAGACTTCGTAATTTACAATTTCACGCAAATAATTGAGGCGCTTTCAGCAAAATGGCCGAATTTGGGGCCTCACAACTGTCCGGTTTTAAATTCTTTGGTAAAATGGCTGAATATACCAATTGATCAAGCTTATAAACCTACTAGTGTCAGAGTTGATTTTACTCTGTTTATATGAAACTAGATTAGGTAGTTATGGGCTGTTTCGCATCATAGATAAAAAAAAAAACAGTTTTTTGAGAATAGGTAAAGATGTTTGGCATTGCTATATGAGAACAGTTTTTAAAAACAGAGTTAAAGAAAACAGAAAATTTAGAGAATAATAAAATGTTGTTTTCAAGATGTTTTCTTAATTTTTTTCTTTTTCTGAAAAAAAAATAAAAATTCTTTCATATGACTTTCACATACACATTTTCTTGTAACTTTCTCTCTCATCATCTTTTCTAATCATTCTCTCTCTCCTTACTCTCTCTCGTTACTTTCTCTCTCTTCATTCTCTCAATCATTCATTCTCTCAATCATCATTCTCTATCATTATTTTTTCTCTCATCACTTTCTCCCTTTTCATTCTCTCTCATCACTTTCTCTCTCCTCATTTTATTTCATCACTTTCTCTCTCGTAATTTTCTATTCCTTCATTTTTTTAATCACATTATCTCTCATCATTCTTTATTACTACTTTATTTTTTATAACTTTTTTTATCTTTATTTTTTTATCCCCATACATTCTTATCACTTTCCCTCTCCTTATTCTCTTACTTGAATTTATCTCTGATCACTTTTTCTTGATTTTTTCTCTCTAATATTTTTTTTATAATACAAATATAATTTTTATATTCATACAATTTTTTTTTCCTAAAAATTGTTTTTAGAAAATATTTGCCAAACACCCATTGTTTTCTAAAAACATTATAAAATAGTTTTTGTTCTTATTTCTGCAAACACAACTCTGAAAACAGAAAACAAAAAATAATGCTAAACAGGCCCTTAGTATCTAGAAATTTGATTTATTTGGTTATTTAGCTATAACGTTGAAACATTTACTATAATTACTCATCAAGGGAATTTATTTTAATCCAAATTAGAATTATTTATTTCTTGTGATCAGAAGTATATCAATCTTTGATGATTTGCATAGGTAGCTCCAGCTGAACTGGAAGCCATCCTTCTGACTCATGCTTCAGTTGAAGACGCAGCAGTGTTCTCGTAAGTTGTTGTCGTTTCATTACAAAATGAATTTTTTTGTGTCGTTTATGTATATATATATGTTACACAGTAATGTTAGTAATGTAACCAAAACTTTATGGTGTTATATGTATTTTAGACTGCCAGATGAGGAGGCTGGGGAGATTCCAGCTGCGTGTGTTGTGCTGGCCCCAGATGCAAAAGAGACCGAAGAAGAAATTATCAGCTATGTGGCCTCCAATGTGGCGCGTTACAAAAAAGTTAGAGCAGTACATTTTGTGGATTCTATACCAAAATCACCTTCTGGGAAAATAATGAGAAGGCTTCTTAAAGATGCCTGGGTCAAAAACGTGAAGAATATTAGTGTTAAAAGGTACTAATAATCAAGTGAAGGTAAAAAAAAAATGAACTAATATTTTTAGTAAATGGATTGAACTGCATCCAAAAATAATGTACAACTAATCCGAATATTAATCCCATTTACACGGTTGACCTTTATAAGAAATGATTTACCATTATGATGTCTTTTGCAATACTAAACATGAATGAAGCTAATCACACGAGCCAAGTGGGAAAATGTTGGATACATAATGGCCCACCTGACTTGAGAGAGAGAAAGCATATTGTGCTTCTTTCTTTTATATTTGCCATGGACAGACTAATTGATTTTTGAGAACTTGTAACAGCCAAAGTAACTTTTTTTTCCCTCAATTCAAGAATGTACACATTACACATGCATGAAAATCATAATTGGGTTGAATTTGGTTTACGTAAATTTTTATGGTTAAGATTAAGCTCCACATGAGTTTTGGAATTGGATCATTTCTTACCCAATTTTTGGATTCAAATGATGTGCCTCCTTGGTATATGAAAGTGACAATAATTCTCTAATTTTGGAGGAGCTGCACGTGTTTTTTCAACTTCATTTGAAACGCCTAGCATAGGATAAAGAGGAGAGGCCCCTCCTTTTTGTGGACACATTGCTTAGGGTTTCAATTCCTTCACATGGCACCCTGACCCACCAATCTCTATGATTAACAACGAGCCAAGTCTTTGGGCCTGCTCATATGTAGCCACACTAGCATACTGAACCCCCTGGTGGTTGAACCGCATAACTCACTTTTACCCATTTCAAGACCCCGTGAATTGACCGTACACCACACCTGTTTTTATGGGTCTGGATCTAAAGCAGTAAAACCATCAAATGACCATATATTTTATATTATCAATACCCATAGTAAACCATGTAGTCATCATAATAATAGCCTGACCGCACCAATCAGTTGGAAGCCCTATATTCAACAATGGTCTAATTATGTGAGTACGCATCAACTAATTACTCATTTGGTAAGTTGATTTTACCATAGGAAACCTATGTTGATATTTTAACTAGAAGATTTTAGTTCGAGAACTGAAGGTAGTAAAATTCAAATTGCTAGGTAGATTTACACGAGGAATAGAACCATATACCTGGGTTTTTTGTTTTACTAGATTCAATTCAACTCAATAACTAAATATTCATCGTTTGTTGCCAGCAAAAAAAAAAAAAAAAATCCATCGTTTATGACCATATTTTTAACAATTGTTTATGCAAGAACTCACTGATGTTACTCAGCACTTCTTAATCATAAACAACGACAGTAAAAGACATTATATCATGTGCGCACGTGGACCTTCTCATTGGAGCAGTAACACGAGATCTTGTAACATCAGGTTAAGCAAAAGGTTACGTGATTAATCAACTTGGATGCCAACCTCAGTCCACACGAACTAATAAGTAATTAATAGTCTAATAGAAACAAGTAGCTGATCTTGAATATATAATTATCTAATTTTATCTATTATTTATTTAACATATCTGCCTGGAGTGCATAACCCAACTCTCAATTTCAACCTACCAATGCACAAAACGGTGACTGACCACCCCCCAGGCGAATATATTTATTTATTTATTCTTTCGATCACATCCCATGTTGATATTAATATTATATATACTTTTCTCTAGCAATAAATTTAAAAAAAAAAAAAAAAACGATATACAATTTGCCACCACAAATGGAACCTCCCTTTTTCAGTAGTTCCTTCCATTTTTGCCACAATCATAATATCAACTAGTCCAACTTGCTCCCTGCCCAAAAAATTAATAATAATAACAATAATAAAAGTTCCAAGTTGCTGATAGAAAAGTAACACATTCCCTTTAGTGTACTTTGTTTACATGAATTATAATACTGAAATTAAAATATATTGCCAAACCTTAGCTTACATTAATATAGTCTATAGACATTATTGATTACACTTGGAACACTTTTCCAATGCATAATACAAATTGTAGTTACTTTTTATTAAACTAATTATTAGTCTTTATATACTCTATCATAAGCATAAACCAAAGGCTTAGTGGAGTATGATCTTTAATCTTTATTCTCTCTTTGAAAAAAAAAAATTCAATTTTAACACTCAGAATTGAGATGTTTTTTTTAAAAAAAAAAATGGGCAAGATAATTGTGAAAATTGTTGACTAAAACAAGACATGCGGATGTTGAGTGTAGAGTCAAAGTGTGGAAACGAGTGGAATCGGTTGGAGCGGTCCTAGCCTAACTCGGTAACTATTGTGGGGTAGCTAGCTAGGTGGGCTAAGCTCAAAACGGTAAAAGGCTAAAGCTTTTGATTCCACTCCGTTGGTGTGTCTCTGAGTCTGACAAAAGTGACAATCCAGTCCAACGAAAACGGCCAAAGAAAATAAGAAAATGGGAAATGGGAATGGAGATATAGAACAAGGAAAGTGATGGTACGTCTACACCACGCAATCGCATCATCTCCTACTATTCACTCTCTCCTCTTATCTTTTTTTTTTTTTTTTTTCTCTCTCTCTTCTTTCTTCTACAGTGAAATCTTAATGTCAGTCCAAACAAAGCCAGAATCTGCAATTTCCATAAATCAAGTAAGCTCTTCAATAAATCTTTATACCCTTTTTTATATTCACGAATCACAGGTTCCAACTTGTAAAGAAAAAATCTTTTCTTTTTATTTTTTTTTTTGGGTTTTTCCCCCCCTCCAAATCGATTTAGCTAGAAAATGGTTCTTTTTGCTGTGTATGTGATTTGTGAGAGTTTGATTCTTGCCATCTGGTTTTTTTTTTTTTTTTTTAATCTGTGTTTTCATCTATTGAGCTTGGTTTTCTATTTTTAGACTTATTTTTCTATATGACTATAGAAAGATATTATTTTTCCCAATAGTTGGTGGATAGGGTACTTTCAGTGAAGGATGAAACAGTAGTGGCTTTGATGGGTTATTAATTTTGTGTTCTATTTTTCCTAAATTGCATAATGAATTGATCGAATGCTTTATGGCTGATATTTCTTTTGGTGCCTATGATTAGGTGCATGTGAAGTTTGTTGATGTCGATTTTCACTAGCTTATTCAGAAGGGATTTGTGGGTTTTGTCGATGCTGTGCTGTGCTGTTGAATTTTTGACCCGTTAAAGGATTTAACATTTGGCTATTAGAGGCCACCGTGGTGGTGGGTCTGCTTCAAGTACCGGCTTTGAAAGACTGCTCTGGTATGGCCTATCATCAAGGTCAGAAAACTTATTAGTTCTGACGGCTCTGGTAATTGGTAATAAGTGGAGAGAGAGCACTAAAAATGGTAAATTTCAGATGGATTGGTTAGTATACAGTTTTATTTTTTTAATTTTTCTTTTTCACCATTATCAGTAGAAATCTGAGCATAAAAATCACCTTTGACTATTGCAGGGAAATGGGTAACACTTGCCATCTTTACCGGGGCTTAGATTGATTGCGTTTTTTGAATGATGGTGCATGTTAGGTACCGGATTAAGAGAGTAATGGCTGAGATATCTATAATGCAATCTGTGGACCTTGGAATTGATGTAACCAGCTTCTCTATTTTGGCCACCATCAAGCAAAGAGGGGCTTTTGTTGGGGTATCTTGAATTTGGTAAATTCAGTTCAACGGTACTTTATAGTTTTCGAGAGCATTAATGGCTTTACAGGGATGGTGAAGTCAAGATTTATGAGCTTCAGAGGGCTATTTCTCCAAATGGAGCTGCTTTCTTCATCTTTTTTCTTTAGTTAAATTTCTTGGTCTTCCTGTCTCCATAGCTTGAGTTGTGAAAGTTAGGCAGATCTGAGTTGCTTTGGTATTTTTGAATTGATATTTGAGGATTCGCATCTTTCTATTTATGTTTGTCCTTTGAAACAG
Source organism: Parasponia andersonii (assembly GCA_002914805.1). Taxonomy (NCBI): domain Eukaryota; kingdom Viridiplantae; phylum Streptophyta; class Magnoliopsida; order Rosales; family Cannabaceae; genus Trema; species Trema andersonii. Next base: position 478,235 of record JXTB01000243.1, on the reverse strand, counting down.
AGATGGCTGGCAATTCCATAATGTGAATTTGAAGGTACTATGCCAATTCTCGATCATTGTTCATCATTAAATCTTTCTGTGATATTTTATCAATATGGGTAGCAGTATTGCTCTGTCACATCTTTTCTATGTCTGCTTTGGTTTCATTATGTTGAAATACATATGAAAGTCAAGTTAATGTTCATGTTTGCAGCATCTGGTAGCCAGTTGCTTTTCAATTCTTTGGAGAAAAGTGGGTGAAATAAATTTTTTCCAATTCCTCTTATTGGTATGGAGTGGAATTCAAAACCGCCCTTACTGTGGGACTTGGAGAAACTTTTTGAGTTCGACACAAAAGCAACTGAAAATCCTAAGAAGCTACAAATGACAGACTGTGGAAACGAAGGAGATCGAGGAATTAGCTCTGGATCTCTCCATTCACCTGGGGATGGTGGAGGGAGTGCAGGAACTGGTGGTTCAGGCTCAGATTTTGGACATGCTTCGTCAAGGAGCTCCATATCAGCTTCCATCAATTCTTCTTCAATTGGGGAGAGCAAGACATCCAAATTCACTCTTGATGGTTTTGAACCTTTTTCAAAGGATCTGACAAGTAAAAATGAATCAACCAAAGTTCAACAACCTGGATCTTCTCCAACAGCTGAAATTTCAGCTGGATCTGGCGAACCTTTGCTTAGTTTAAAGTTAGGTAAGAGGATGTACTTCAAAGATATTTGTTCAGAACGTAATGCCAAGACCCCCCCGTCTCTCTCTGTAGTGTCCATGTCATCTGCTACAACGGTGAAGAGAAGTAAATCCACTAGCCAGGGTACTCTTGTCCCACGCTGCCAAGTTGAAGGCTGTAATCTCGATCTCTCATCAGCCAAAGATTACCATCGAAAGCATAGGATTTGTGAAATTCATTCCAAGACTCCGAAGGTCATAGTAGGTGGTGTGGAGCGTCGGTTTTGCCAGCAGTGTAGCAGGTAAATCTTCTCAAAATACTACTCTTTGCAAGTCAGAAGCTAATAACTTGTTTGGCTGCCAATTTTCTCAAAATTCCTTTCAGCGACTCTAGGTTGGATATGTATGGTAGCCAACGTCTCCATATCTTATACTGGACTCTTCTGTATTTTGGGTCTGAAACTATTATACAGTCAGTTACCAAAATGATTATTGGTCTTTCTTGGCTTGTGCAAAACACATTACCGTGCTAACTGCTTTTTCGTGTCAAAGGTTCCATGGTCTTCCTGAGTTTGATGAAAAGAAGAGAAGCTGTCGCAGGCGTCTTTCTGATCACAATGCAAGACGCCGCAAGCCACAGCCTGAAGCTGTCCGATTAAATCCGGCAAGACTTTCTTCACTATATGGTATGGAAGTCATACTTAAGAACTTTCCTTTCATCTAGCTAATGTGGAGTTCGATATGATGAATCTTCTTTGTGGGATGTAATGCCAGTAGAGTTGGCATTCTACCTTACTCTTCATCAAATTTTTTATGATTCATGTGTCCACTTTGCAGATGATATACCAAAGATGAGTCTTGTGTTTGATCAAACCCCACGGCTTTATACAAGGCATGCTGCAAATTTAACATGGGATAACACTGATAGCTCCAAGTTCGGGCATACAAGAGAGTACTTGTCAGGGCCTGCAAAACCAGGAGGCACGGCTGGACAGCTTCTTTTGCCCAACAGTGATCAAATGCCTAACAATATTACCATGCTTTATCAGGATCCCAGTAGACTAATGCTAAATAAAGTCACTGCACCTGAGGTTATCCAGTCAGGTTTGTTTTCCTTCCCTCGTTCTTGTGGACTCTAGTACTTGATCATATAGAGAAAAAGCTTTGGGCTTAAAATAGGCTTATCATGATTACAATTTAAATAAAGTTGTGTGTTTGTTAGAAGGTGATTAATGCAATTAAAAGTTTGCAGGCTTAGAAGAAACCGTGGTCTCCTCGGACCTAAATACAACACAGGATCTTCATCGTGCTCTCTCTCTTCTGTCAACTAGTTCGTGGGGTTCACGCGAGACAAAACCTGCTTCACTTGACACTCTCAACAATTCAACTCATAGCAGCGTCGTTCAACCTGCAGTGCATCCAATTAGCCAAGGCCTACCGCTTGCCTCAGAGTACTGGCAGACCCAACCCACCATTGATGCCGCTTTGCCTATCTCCCATCGACGCAGTAATGGCAGCAGCCAGTTTCAAGACCTCCATTTGTTCAAAGCTCCAACTGAGTCTGGCTTTTATTCCTACCAGTTCAATTGAATGATTCTTCTTCAGTATCCAACTTTCTTGTCGTATTTTTCTTTTGTAGCGTCATAATGGCAAAGATTTCCATGCTTTATTCCTAGAGTTAAAGACTCGTGTCTCCCGTACATATTCAAGCCCTTTAAAATTTCCCCGGTGAAATATGTAGAATCTGGGATTCATGGTTTTTGTTCTTCTGTCCCACTTTCTTTTGCCGAGACATTAGACTGTGCATGAGTTATAAACTTCTCTTGCAAGGCCACACGTATTTGTTGCATTGAAGTTCAATACGATACCCGGGTTAACGCATGTTCATCACTTTTGTGAACTATTTCGCTTTCATGTGCTTAATTGTTATTTTAGTTGCGACAAAATTTTAGAACTGCTCTTATGTACCAAAATGCAAATGCAGAAGCCACATAGGTTAAAATGACTTTTGTACACTTCTTTTAAGTACCCAAGTTGCCATATTTAACATCATTGCTTCTGCTCAACTCCTCTCACTCGTTATTTCTTGCTAGAATATCCCATCTGCTTAATTTTCAGATTTGGTCTCTAATGATGCATTGTGGGTACACTTCGATACATTTTATAGATATCGGGGCTCTTCCAGAAGCGTTACTAACTCATGAAATATTGCAAGATACTTGCTCAAGAACGTTAATCGAGTACATATTTCCGAGATTTAACTTGTTCAAAAATGCACAAGAATGCACCAAGATGGGAATTTACTTTATTAGCTCATTGAGTGTACTTAGATACTCAGAAGTGCCTTCTTCATCACAAGAAGCAAGTACTGTCTTGCTAAATAGAGTATAATATTACACATTTTTTTATAATAAAAAATAAAAAAAAAATAACATTAATGATACACATTTTTTCATGCACTCGTTATAACTATTAGATCACTATTAAATGATTGATCCAACGGTTAAAAAAAAATACTTGCAAATAAATTAAAAAAATACCTTCTGGATTACAACCCATCTCAAAATAGCTAAATAGACTCAAATCTTCCTACTATGGGTTATTATTTTATTAAATATGTGTCAAGCTGTGAGTGAAAAAGAGTACCCAAAAAAAAAAGATTTAGCATTTATAGAGGATCTATACGCAAATGCCAACGAAAGCCTTTCCCTCCATTAAATTCGAGTATAATGTGGCCATATTGTACAAACGTAGAAAAAAAAATGGAAATGAAGGTGAATTAAGTGGGGTAAGAGGCGATAGCATAGTGTCATGGGACTGTTAGCATCGGACGTATTGTGGCCAATGAAAATGGCGGGGTAATTCTGGGGGGGAAAATAAAAGTTGAGGTGCATTTTTTGGGTCAGAGGTGATAGCATAATGTAGCAAGACCGTATCATTATAGGGGCCCTCGTGGACAACACCCAACACAATATAGAGCTGAGATCGGTCAGGTGTGCAAGACCGCTAAAGTAGTATAGGAAAGCATAAAGAAGCTAAATGTAGAAACTAACCGTGATAACTTCAATATCAACTTATACTTGGCACTGGCTATTCTATATCAGCGAAATATTATCTAATTTACAACCAGAACCAAGATGTCAACTCACTTGAACGATGACAATGACTAAAGAGACCATGATATTCGATGACGGAAACCATGAACCAAGTCAAGCCACCGCTAAATTGTACTGACATGACACGTAAGATCATAACCTGTATATATCCACAGGTCACAGACAACCAATCAATAGGGGGAATACTTTCAGCCAATACATCCTATGAGCACTGACTAATCAGCGAATTTTCCTCCAATTAACACAGAAGCCTATTTAAGTAATCAAACTTGGATTTTACCACCTTCCAACGAAGCACCAACTAATCTATTTTCTTAAAGATACTCGAAGGGCACAGAGATTTAGGATAAATGAAAACCAGAAAAGTGCAGACCAGACCTTAGCAACCTTTAGGCTACTCGGAACATGTCTAACATGTACGGCAATATGGCCACTAGAATAGATGAGTAGATTCTAGAAGTACATGGCCTAACTATTAAAAACCAGAACCAACCTGTAAATCTTTACCATATGGCTGACACAAGATGCATTGTATGATCCACAAAGATCACAAATACCATCGCAGTTAATACAACAACTTGACACAGATCATGAGAAGGTCGAGTAACTTGACAACCGCTGCAACATGAGGACGACAAGACTGACTTTCAGACACCCACACTGAGCAATGCTGGACGACTCTGGACCTTCTCAACCCTCAAAAATGTCCTAGAACTCACTGGAACAGTAGATAATTTTAAATTAAAGGATGCCATGGAGAGAGGAAAAGATAAATAAGCTAAGTCAAAACCCATCAGGGAAAACAGAAATCTAAAAAAGACATGACATATTAACCTCGGTTGATCTGTTAAGATAAACAGTTCAAATAGAATATAAAATATCCTGCTGTACATATAAATGACAGAAAGCCATGGCCATATCAATATTGAAGTGGAGATACACAGAATATGTCCAAAACAACGAACCTGGTCATTTTCATCTGCTGTTGGGGAAGGAGACTTCTTTGAGTCAGCTGGTTTATCAGCCCCGCAGTTCTGTCTGTTACACTTGGTTCGGAATGGATAGTTTATGTTATTGCATTTCTCACACTTCCAGCTTCCTTCTGGCATCTTTTGTTCTGAAAGCAAGATGCAGGCAAAAGTTTAAGATACAACTAGAAGAACAAAGTAAGAAGATTTACGTAAGGAAAAAAGCCATCAATTTGATTGAAATTGGTCAATGGCAAACTCACTCGAATTTTTGTCGGACTTTGCTGCCTGCATTGCAAAAGGAAAGTCATATGTATCAGAGAAATTTGAAAAGAACATTTATATCACACACTGTTACAATTTGAAGTATAATTGAAAGACAGAGGAGACAGACCTGTGAGCCTGGTTTTGGAGTGTTGCATTTTCTCATGTTGCAAACAGTTCTAAATGAGAAATTGATATTTCCACATTTTGGGCATGTCCAGTCATTATCACGTGTGGCATCTAAAGTGCATCAAAAAAGCAAAATGTGAATTTAGTTATGAAGATATTTTAGAAATGAGAAGTAAAGGATAAGACTTTTACAGTCATCCTAAAGGACTGACCTGTACCCTTCTTTTGTAATTTATCATCTGGAAAAAATCCAGGCCTTGGACCCTGTACAAAAAATTCACTCAATAATTCTACCTCATATAAACCAAAATGTATCTTCTAATCGGAGTAAGAGAGTATCAGAAAATTCACCATCAGAATGATTAGTTTTCACTAGCATCCAAAGCACGTAGAGCCCATATAGGAAAATTGATACCAGATCTAGCATATATGATTCAGTCTCCATATCTAAGAAATAACAAGAGGCAGACACTTCAATACTTACCATAGCTGCAGGTCCCATAGGCAGACCCAGCCCATACCGATCCATCATGGGGGGAATACCATACATCCCACNACACAAACACAAAAAAGTTAGGATAAAAAAGAAACGAGACCCCAAGATTTATAGATACTAGACCACATAAATTTAAAAAATAAAAAACAAAAGTTCAGATATAAAATAAACGAGAGAGTTAAACTATTACTTATTCAAGGTTACAGAATAAGACTACTATAGCAAAATGGAAAACTGCATGAATTAATATATAAGTTTAAAAACATTGTATATGTTAAAGTACTTAGGTCACCTAACCACAAAAAATCCCCCCCCCCTCCCAACCCAAGAAAAACCATCATTACCATTACCCATCATTGATCCACTTGAATAAGGTGCTGGTCCAGATAAATGCAAAGGTCTGTAAGGGCTGCCTGTCGATAAACGGTTGTTGTAGTTGTAATGATATGCTGATCCCCCGTTAAATGGAACATCATAAGGAGGAATAGCTGATCCATTGAACAGAGAAGGACCATAAGGTGGGACACCAAGATACATCGAAGATGGTGCACCAGAACCCACATAAGGGGCAGAAGAGGAGTAACCCTGTGGGGCTTGGAGAGGCTTGGCAGCAGATTTCTGAGAGAAGCAAAATTTGATTAACGGCATTATGCACTTTGCACACATTAAGACAAGAACAGCAGGGGGAAAAAATTTTTTTACAAGGAATGAAGAGTAAAAATAAAAATACATAAAAAAAAAAGAACAGAGAAGCATATAAACTTGTGTGTGCGTTAGCAATTCAAAGTGAAACTTGTTATTTCCTTCAAAAAAAAAAATGGAAGCAAAAGTTTCCCTTCAAGTCAATACAGCACTTGGTATTTCCCTAATTCCAATCTCCATCCCCCTCCTAAGAAACAAAAATTCCTGTAGGATATTGGAGAGTACAAGCTTACAAGATGAAGGAAACTGCTTGAAAGCCATTCAAAAGGAAACCACAGTACTCCTCAACAGATTTCATAAATGAACAATGTAAGACAGACACAGTAGAATAAATGTGGCTGTGAGTGGTAAGGTATAAACATAAAATGTCAGCTTTGTTGAAATATGTCAGCACCGACAAAGAAAAAATTAGCATTTGAATGGGGATATGCTCTTGAAGATATATTCACTTGGCTTTGATAGCAATGTACATTTAGACTCAACAGCAATTACATACCAGTTAGCACTTGTGATTATGATACTTCAATTCCAAGCTACTCTAAAATTACATATATGTTTGAAAACAATAATCTTGAGAAGATCCTGGTTCTAAAAACTCTTAAAGATATCATATGTTTCTGCAAGTATCCTATGGATTCATCAAAAACATTGTATGAAAAGACAACTTCAGTATTCATAGCAGTTTAAGTCAATCTCTTACTGAATTATGATCAGCTGGCCTGGGCTGAGTGCAATTGCGCATATTGCAAGTTGTTCTAAAAGAAAAGTTGACATTTCCACAGCTAGAGCAGGTCCAATCATCTTCCCTTCGACTACCTACAACATTATCAATTGCAAACGGCAATGAAACATGGAGAAAAATAAAAACCAAAACAAAAAAAAAAAAAAAAACAAACAAACAGACCAATTACACTAAGTGACTGATCCATAACTTATCAAGTATAAAATCTCATTCCTTTCTTCTATGAACCCACATTTCAAACTATACGAAAAGCAACAACAGAATAGTGTGGTGTATATAAACAATGGTCAAATTCGAAGCTAGTTTCTTAAACTAGTGATCTACGTCCGAAGCTCAGAGCGAATTTTACTCCCAAGTTTTCCCATTTCAGCTTCCAACCAAGTAATGATTACGAAATCAGTCCAATTCATTGTTTCATTTTCCGTGGAATAAACAACTTCCACTACAATAACAATAATACCAAATTCAAATCACGGAATATAAAACCCAAAAAAAAAAAAAATAATAATAATAATAATAATAATAATAATAATAAAAAGAGGAAGTACCATCAGTTCTAGCACGCTTGGCAGCCGATGAATTTCTGTTATCGACCTGAACATGAGAGAAAAATAAAATTAAGAGAGTTAACAGCGAAATCAACTTATTCTTACATATAAAACCCTAATTGGCCTCAAAATTGGAACAAAATTATCGAGCGAATTGAAAACATGTTAGCTCCTCCTCAAAACCCTAAACCCCAATATATGAAGAATAAGAAGAAGAAGAATGGAAGAGGAAGAATATGGAGGAAGTGCGAGAATTGTAGGAAAATTACCTGAGACATATTCGAAGGCGAGGTTGGAGAGAGTGTTTGTGTCGAGATCTTTGAGGGGAGTGAAGAGTAGTAGCTAAGCTAGGGCTATAAACAGAGCCAGAGCCAAAGCCGGAGTGGAGTTGGGGCTTGGGGGCGTCGAATCGATAAAAGAGGGGTGAAGAATCGGAACAGGAATGGAAGAAAAGGTTTTCGCACGCGTACGCTTATTTGCAACCGAGTCCTTTATCATACGCAGTCTACTTGGAGATAATATACAAAAGAGTGAACTGAAAAGAAAAAAATTAAAAATAAAAATACACTCATGTTTGGGTAGTGTTTTGCAATTTGAATACTAGGTATGTATTATGCAAAATAATACTTAAAAACTAATATATTAAACTAATTTTGTTTTTATCAATTTTACAATGGTATACAAAATGAATCATAAATAAGTACCAATCTTTATTATTTTTGCTTTAAATAATAGTATATATTTTCACTAATATCAAATAAAATTTTTTATTTATGTCTTTTTGTGAAATTTAACTCTAGAGAAGCACATATATATTTTGAAGAATCAAATTATGATAGCTTTTAAACACATAATTTTTTTCCTCATTTATATTATATGAATTTGAAAGATAAAAGATGTTTTTTTTTTTCAAATTTTGAAACTAGATAATATTAGATGTATCAAAATTTATACTAAATTTTTAATATTAACGTATATAATATTTGAGTTAATATTATTTAATTAGTATATTAAAATTTAAAATAAATAAATCAATCAAATTCATTAATTGAATATTGTTAACTTATATGACAATTACGTTTTAGTATTAAAAAATTAGTAACTATGTTTATACGTATAGCATTATTCTTTGAAAATCCATAATGGTTCAAGTGCTACAAACTTAGCTTGATTCGCAAGTTGGACATGCTTCTAGTATTGAGTGTCGAGATCAATTTTCATAACTCTCAATGTGAAAAGAGAAAAAAAAAAAAAATTGAATAAGTATACGGACATGACGATAATTGATAAGAAAAATACAAGAATGTAGTATTTGATATTTGATTAAAAAAAAAGTGAAGTATTTTTTCTTTTTTCTTTTTGAAACATGTCAAGCCAAAATTAATCCAATTCATCCATAGTTACATTTTATTTTTTATTTTTGGAGAGGGAAAAAAAATAAAAAAAGAGCAGGGTTTAGAGAGTACTTTTCATAGGTGGCAAAGTGGCAGGTGTAGGAGCGGTGCGCTGCCACCTATGCCAGCCAAACGGGAAGTTTTGCTGCGATATGTGTCCATAGCTAATTGCGTGAAAACCTCCTACTCTACTCTCACCCTCAGCCTCTCCGGCTCTATCACTCCAAAACACTCGAAACTTCTTTTATCATTTTCATCAACATTCCATTCCAAAGCAACCCCCATCGCCTTTTCTCTCTTTATCTCTCTCTCTCTCTGAATTGATCGAAATTTGGTTACAGTGCATCCATGGCAACAACCCGGCCGAGTACTGACTCTACAAACTCAACCGGTACGACTACTAGCCACTTGTTCTTGTTTCTTTCGATTATATTATGTTATTGCGTGATCTTTTGAATAATCTACGCTAATCTTTAACTGGGTACTCGCTGAATTCGGGGTTTTCCATTTTCAGCGATTTTTTTCTTTCGATGTTGAGATGGGTCATGGGGTTTTACTGTTTTCTGTTAATGTTTTGTGAAAGGCTGTACCCACTAATCAGGATAGTGATGAGAACACTTGAGTCTCTTTTCGATGCCATATGAGAATTTGTTGTTTTATAAAATGAACTGTTGCCCTTAGACCATAAATTAGGAAAGATTTATCTGGGTGGAATGGTTTTATAGTTTTTGACTTGTATGGATATGAATGACTTTCTTTTTAGTGAAGTTATATTGGGTACTAATCAGTATAACGTTTCATGCTGATTTGTTTATGGCGTAGTTTTAGGTGAATCTAAATTTAAATCAGCTTTGTGACAATTAAGTTTAGTTTAGTTTAGTTTTTTTTTTTCCCCCCCCCCTCAGCCTCTAATCTTGGTTAGTTGGTTGTGACTCATTTATGATAATACAACAGGTTTACGGAGCACATATCCTCCATATGCTAATGCTGAAAGCTTGCGAAATTATACTCCTGTGAGTATGGACCTTTGTTTTTATTTGTTTGATCGTCTTATGCTCTTATTCATATTTGCACGGTTGCTCTACCACCCATTAATGCAGGACATCTATGATCAAAATACTTCTGTGATATTTCAGAGTTATCAACATGTCCCTCAAATGTCACATAGACCGTATGCTCCATCTTCAATTCAGCTGCCTTCATTGGGGGCTCATGGCCAGTTATACCCTGAAGAACAATTCCCCTCCTCCGTTCCAGCATACTACCAACCACTGGTTTCTCCAAGCATTCGCGGTAGTGCTTCATTAAGTCCAGTTCCTCAGGCAACAATACCAATTGACTTCACTCAATTTGGGAACAATGAGACCGTTCAGCCAAGACACATATGTCCATCACTGTTTGGATATTCTGGGAGAGGAAGCAACCTCATTGAAAATTCTGGTGGTTTTAGTTTGATGCAGCAGGGATTTGAGAGGTTAGGACTCGGTGGATTAGGGTCAGATGTGTCAAAACCAATTAATGGTCAGAGTTCGTTAATTCAATTGTCATCTGCGGCTGCTTCTCCAAAACTAATTGATTTACAAGAATTGCCTGGGATTAATTTTAGAATGGTTAGTTTCACTTTCATATATGAGTTGATTGGACACGATGTCTCTGTATAATATAACAGCTCTTTAAGCTAATCAAAGCATATTTTTGCTTCATATTGCCATATCATGATTTCTTTAAGTGAGCTACATGCTCTTGCATATATGATCAGAGACGAAACATCCAACAATTTGGTAAGAGAATGCTTTTGCCTCCAAAATTTTGAAGATAATGCTGTCTAGATATTTCTATGTATGATCTAACTATAAATTTCACAGGCGTCCCAGCATGAAGGACTAGGATATGGGTCCAGTTCTTGTACAAGTTCCTATCATAGAGGCTACTCTAGTGATGATCATGGCTTTGGCTATAGAAGCGTATCAACTTACAATCCAGGAATTAATGGTCAATGCTGGTCTATAGGTAAGGAGGCTAATGGAGGAAGAGGAACAAGTGATTTTTTATGCAGTTGTACAGGTATGTTAGGAACCCTAACTGCTCAAAGCAGGGGACCTAGGGCGTTGAAGCCGAAAAGCCTCAGAACAGCAAATGGTTCCACCGTTGATGAAAGCAAGAATGGAACATCCAGTAATGTTCGTAATGAGTATTTGAATCTACTGGATACTGCAAGCAACTACAAGGATGCAAAGTTCTTTGTCATCAAATCTTACAGTGAAGATAATGTTCATAAGAGCATAAAGTATAGTGTTTGGGCAAGCACTCCAAGTGGAAACAAGAAATTAGATGCTGCATACCGTGACGCAAAAGAGAAAGAATGGGACATACCGATATTTCTGCTGTTTTCAGTAATTTACTTTAATTCTTTTAAGTTACCATTTATTTTCTTCTGATCAAACATCTGAATCCTTTTGAAGTTCATAAATGAATTGTGTGCAAGCTAAAAACAAGGGAGTAATTTAGTACAATGTGTGATTGACGCAGTTACAAAAAATTTTACACCAAGTCTGTGTGTGCGCATCTCCTTCAAACATTGCAAGGAAAACCTCTCGGTATTGTGTATTCTACCATTTGTGTGTGTATGTTGCCTATATATCATCTTATGCAGCAAACATTGCAGGGAAAACCTCTCATTGCTATATATGCTTGTACTCTTATGATAACTTCTTTAATGAAATCAAAATAAAATAAGCAAAAACTATAGTTTCTGTTAGCCCCTGGCGGCCCCTCTATTAGAAGGCTTGTTTCATTGATTTCTTGGTTTTGTTGTACCATTGACACAGGTTAATGCTAGTGCCCAATTCTGTGGAGTGGCTGAGATGGTAGGACCTGTTGACTTTGACAACAGTGTGGACTATTGGCAGCAAGACAAGTGGACCGGGCAATTCCCTGTGAAGTGGCATATAATAAAAGATGTTCCCAATAGTCAGTTTCGTCACATTATAGTGAAGGACAATGACAACAAGCCAGTCACTAACAGTAGAGATACTCAAGAGGTAAGAGTTCATTTAGGATCCTTGATCTTCTGCTACATATCTATGCGGATCTCCATTTTTATCTATGGCTTTGTTATCTGCTTTACCTGTATGTCGATATATTTGGCAGAAGCAACTGAAGTTTAGACTCAAAAAGTTTTTCCCCAATGGTACTACACTCACAGAGCTATGATCCCAATTTTGGCTTCAAATAAGTATTAACCAAAGACTTCTACAGGTGGAATTGCAGCTTGGTATTGATATGCTGAACATTTTCAAGAACTACGAAGCCCATTCATCCATCTTGGATGACTTTGACTTCTATGAAGATCGACATAAAGCAATGCAGGAAAGGAAGGCTGGCCGACAAACTAACCCGGTTTCTATGTCCGTAATTGGAGGTAATGCATCCCAACATCCAAACATCCCATGTCGATATTCAATGTCTTACTGAAGACAATTTTGAACAGCTATTCAGAAACTTGGTCTCTGAGGGCAAAGCGAAAAGAAAGTTTGGCTGATTGGAAAAGTCAACCGATTTGATCTCGTAGAGACACTTTGAGCAAGCATGTCTGAACCCCACATTTTCCATTGGCGTCTCTTTTTGTTTTCCACATTTTGATGCCTTTGATGATGAGTTTTTCTTACTGTAATTTTTCTCTTTTACCAACTACATATATACGCATGGTGTGATATTCACCAACATGGGAGAAGGCAGGAATCAAACACCAAATCAGCTAAAGATTTTTCATTATTGGACCGTGAATTGTGTATTATTATCCTCAAAAAAAAAAACAAAAAAAGGAAGGAAACTTTAAAGTAATTTTCTAAGATATAAAGGGAATATGGGAAAAGCTCTAGCAATAACGGCACACGGTTTAGTACACATAATGTTATTGAGACAGACGAGAGTCGAGAGAAGCAAACACAAAGCGAAAGACAATTAATTGTTGAGGATGTCCTAAAAGGTCTTCTAACAAGCTAAACAAGCCATGAAAAAGGGTTGCATCCAAGCGTCAATGCTCAATAGTAGCCCGTCCTGCTTTACCAATACTCAATAGTAGTCTGAACACTTGACAGAAAACGCAAGGAAGACGATGGCCATAGCCAATGGTGGCAGAGCAGCAACATGAAGGCCAAGCTTAGTTGCACTAGAGGGTTTAGAACTCTGCGATTGGGATGTTCCCGTTCCCGTTGCTGGTGTACCGGGTGTGGTTGAAGCCCCCGGAGTGGCTGACGTTGCGTTTGTGAATATGGCAGCATCTGGCGAGTTAGGAGCTAAGCCTAGAAGCTCTGGTAATGCAATACCAAAATGACAACTTAGAATCGATCGAAACAAAACATCATGTGAAATAAAAACTTAATTAAATGGTATCTATGCACGTGCCTATTATATATATGTATTATATACACATATGTAATACACAATGTATTATATTATCGATGCAACACAACCTTATATAAATTATATTATTGAAAAACAGAGAAACCATAGGACGAAAAAAATGTATGTCAATATTCATTGTTATAGCGAGTAATGATGATTGAGTTTTAGTAAACTAGTTGATAATTATGTGAACTAACTCTTACCAATGTGTTTTTTTTTCATTTGATACATAAATGCAATGTTAAGTAACGGTACTTCTAGTGCTGGAACGTTAGTTGGCATAGAAGAGTGCAATTATGGATAACTAAGGGTAGCCGTAGGGAAATAGTAAAGTGAAATGAATCTTACCACGTATATAATTTTATAACGAACAAATACTATGATCTTGGGGGTAATCTGTATCGTGTCGTGTTTAATCTAATTAAATCGTGTCGTTAACAGGTTAATCAACATGTCACTTGTTTAATAAAAATAACGCACAGATTAATGAGTCGAAACGTATATAAATAATATAATTGTTAGTTTACTCAATTTTTTTAATTAAATTTTACTATTATAGTAAAATAAAATAATTCATTGTCTTTATATTTTTTATTTTATCTGCAAGAAATTTATAAAAAATATTTTTTTGAAAATAATTATTTATTAAAAAATTATTTAATCGTGTCAATTCGAATTAATTTTGAATCAAATGTGTTTAACTAATCGTGCAGATTTCGAGTCGTATTAAACCCTTTAATGCCACCGCTCGGACCATTGCCATTTTCAATAATAGCACCCATCTCTTTATTATGACAAACTAAAATTTTCCATTCTATTGAGACGTCTTACTAGTTACTTCTCAACTAACGCAATTAAACAGGACCTGTGTTTCAAAATAGTACCTGTCCTACCTTCTTTTCTCGGTCTCAACATTAAAGAAACGTCATCGAGAATTAGAAAAGACTACCCCGCTTAGTAAAATCCTTTCGCATTACGCGGCATCGCAGTTAAGGATGTAGATGGGAGTTAGATCAACTTATTGGGCCACCTATATTATATAGAACCACTTTTCGTGATACGAAAATTTTTCTAGGAGTAGGCATTTTTAATTATGACCACTAGTCAATAATCTTATGATTGGTCCCTTTTAACATGACTAGTCCTATTAAAAAATGATCCTAAAAAGGTCAGTTTACCCGGCCCAACAGATAAGTTTCCCAAAAATGAAATGACCTAAGATATAATCTTATACTCTATATCTAGTCACAAGCACGTACAAGTGTTTGACTCCGTTATATTTTAGAATCTTTTCTCAATCGAGGATCCACAACCTTAGATACCAACTCTACACAACAATTAAAAATCTTTTAATATATACTTACTGCCACTGGTTATACTCAAACCTCAAAACTAGAGAACGGTCTAAACTATATAACTTAGGCTCCTTATCACCATGTATGGGTAACGCTCGCAACAGGTTTCAATAGGTAATTTGCTTATTATTCAAAATCAGCTTAATTATTAAAACTAATTATCATTTATTATATAATAATAATTTACTTGTTAGGAGTCAGAACTCACGGAGGGGGAGCGAAATCTAAATACCTACCGTCCAACGCCATGTATACTCCTTTCCCAAATCATGACCTGACTAAGTTATATACTAGTATTGACGCTTCGGAAATTTACTATTTAGCAATGTATGTGAATCTATGCCAACTTATTTATATATCTTTTTTTCATGGTAGTAAATACATGGATATTATATAGATTTACTTCTGCCCAAAAATAGAGCAAGTGATAAAATAACTAAAGTTCTATGCCCTTTTTCCTATATTAAAGCACTTTTATATTTTAGTCTACATTGAAACTAAAATAAACTAGTTAGTACGTACATGAGAGAGAGAGAGAGAGAGAGAGAGAGAGTACTCACTGGGACATTCAGCGAGGCTGGCGTTTTTCAAGGCGCAAGTAGTAGGTAGCTGAATGAGCTTAGCCTCCTGGATGCCCATGCTCTTGATCTGGTCACTTCCACTATGAGTTTGCTGCATGATGAAGCACAAGCACTCTGGCTCACTATCCTTTATACCCTTCACCGAGTCACAACAGTCCTTCGTCGGCGCCACCGCCTTCCCCGTCGCGTAGCTCAGGCAAACCGCCAGCTTCTGAAAGTCATTCCCACACTTCTCTTGCATTGTAGCCCCCCAAACGACATCCTTACCACCCAAAACGACAAAAACCACCAAAAACGACACAACACCCCACTGCCTATTGTTCATGATCATCTTTGATCAACTACACTTCCTCTTTCTTCTTTCTCTTTCTTTTTTCCTAGTTTTGAATTTGACAAAGCTTTACAATACAGACAATATATCTATATATATATATATGTTAATTTACATATAAAGAGGGGATAGGTGTGAAAACTCAGCAAAGACCGTTTAATGGCTTTGCTTGCAGGGCCTGTCGTACATGTGTATAGTTATGAATATTGTGATCAGACTAATCTGACCGCTCACGTCGTTGTTTTGATTAGATCCAACGGCTGAGATTAAATCGTATTCAGATCCGTCCAAGTCAATGAATGAGTCTGTCCCTAACCCGAGGTTTTTAATGGAGGCCCATCAAGGGTAGTTAGAACGCATTTATGTTTCATGCACACTGGAACTAGAAACAGCTTGGGGGAGAGCTTCAATTTTGCCTTAAATGAGGCTCGTCAGCTGTGGTTCACACGTGGCGTACTTCCAGCCACGTGTGGAGAGGCCCTGTGTATACCTATATAGCCTTATAGAAAACTATTGCACCTTAATATGAAGTAACTTGGTATGCCTGATTTATTTGGATCATATCTTTATTTGAACAATGCTATAAAGAATTAGTGTCTAACATAATTAATAAACTGTGTGTCACATGAGTATTATCTGAAATATTATTATAAACTCCTAAAAATAAATTGATACCAATAATATGTTTTATATAGTGTCTTATAACACTAATTATTCTAAGACTAACGTGAACTGATTGGTATAAATTAGATGAATGAGTTTAGCCTCGTTGGTTTTCTATTAGTCCAAAGGTTATTGATGTAGATAATATAGTCTATTTTCCTATATATATATATATATATATATATATATATTCCATTTTAGTTTTTACAATAAATGACCTCTTTTTCTTTTAACTTATATTAATAAATGCCTTTTTTTTTCATCTTTAGCCAAAATGTTCACTTCTTTTTTTTTTTTTCTCTTTTTGTCAGATAGTGGTTTATTACGTAAGTTTATTAACTTTATGTATCAAAATTAAATTGTTATGATTATACTTAAAAATTATTTATTATGTTGGATATTTATTAAATATTTTAGATATTTAATAAAGTGATATTTTATGTATAATATTTGTAATAATATTTTGATTATTGAATAATAATAAATGTCAAAAAGTTTTATGATTTACTTATTATATTAATATTTGAATAAAATTATTTATTAAAGTTAAGATGCATTTTTTCTAATTAAATCAAATAAAATTATTCGCAACTAGTAAGAGAAGTTAGATATTTCTTCTAGATCGTGTGGCAAGACTTTGAACATTTATAGTGTCTTAATCTATACTAATATGACTATATGCATGTAAAAAATCTTGGTGTATAAAAACATTGAAAATGACTATGTAAAATATGTTATTGTAATAAGTGTCGTTGATAAGAACATATTATCACAAATTTGATAATTAACACAAATATTTCTTAATCTTGAAATAAACAATGAACTCGTATTCATAATTTGTATTACTTGAGATGTTAAAATATACGGATCAAAAAATTAACGATCTAGATCTTGACACTTTGGTAATGCATTATTATAGACATTGAGAAAATGTGCTTATAGATATAGAATCCACAATTAATTCTATTATATATTTATATGTGTAAGTAAATATTACTTTGAGGAACTATAAGAGTTTGGATGATTTAAACTTTAGCTAAGTAAATAATAAAATTGGTTATTTTATTAATTGAAACCTTCCTTTAAGTATAGCCATCCATTAGATATAGTCTTATATTAATGAATTGAAAGAAATAATTAGAGAGGTAAAATAGTAATTTTACATAGCTCCAATTATCAATATTCATGTGGAGATGCATGTGTAAGTGTTATTTGTCTAATGTCCACAATTCTAATTATAAAATATCCTATGATATTTATTTAATTCAATATTGCAGTTTTGATTTTTAGTGAAATAAATTCATAACTAATAGTATAAACACAAATATATTAGGAGTTAATTAAAAATGGATTTTTATCTACTTGAGCTTAAACTAAATAGGTTTATCAGATCCCCAACCTATATAAATATATTAGGGGCTTAATAGGTTTCTAGACAGTTGAAGATAAAATAGGAATAATGTTGAATTAGTAGTGCCTTTAGAGCCCATTACCATATCCTATAGGATACTGAAATTTGGCCAACCCATGTATGTGCCTTAGGATTAGCCTATGTGTCTGTATTGTTCAGTTTTGACTGAAATATTAGTTTGGTAGTTGTACTCAGAAAACCGAGAGAAAAGTGAGAAAAAACAATTATTAGAGCCACATAATTTGAATATTATTAGAATTTTTGAATTCTCATTTGAAGGTTGATCAAGATCGAGATGTCTGCACACATCTACAATTACAAACTTAGTACATAGGAATGATGACTCTTGGGTTAAGGTACAATTTCATTTATAAGTATTTAGACCATAACAAAAACCTTAAATAGTTTTTATGCAAAACCAAATTTGATTTTCTTTTTCCGACTTCCGCTCATCTTTAATTTTATTACATTTTTCATAAAATTTAACCAACATAATTTTATGTTAAATATTTAACATATCATTTTTTTCAAAAAATTATTATAAAGATATACTATATATTGATATTGATATATCGGCTATCTTGTTTTTATATTATATATTCTCGATTAGTTTGCCATGTGCTTGAAAACCCGATATTTATTAAAGAAAAACCCAAAGTTCGGCTGTTTTCTAAGAAGCCCTTTTTTTCTTCACTATACTAAGCAATGGTAAGAGGCCCATTAAGTTATGAGACACACAGTTGACTTGGGAAAAATTAGATATGTACCATTTCAGATAATTACTGATAACAAGCATTAGATATGTACCGATAATTAATTGATTATTGATAACAATTATCTTATTTGCTCTAATACATGCCACTTTTTCTTTTCAAATAATCTTTTTTGTTTGTTGGTTGTCCCCTCGGAATCAATTCCAAATGATAATTTTAGTTACTGAAAGTGGCAGTTAACAAAAAAGATGCTGTTACTTTTGCTTCATGTATCACCCCTTTTCTCTTTTTCTTGTGTATACACCACTTTTAACAATTAAATTTTCCTCCCCTCCATTATGCATATTGAGAACTCAACCCAGCATGAATTGTCTAAGGGGCATTTATTCTTGAAAAATAGAAGTCGTAAGAATAATTAATAGATGAACACAAGTTGTAGTCTTCTAATTTCTTTTCGTGATGAGTTTTTCTTGTAATAATTCGATGAGTTTTTCTCCTCATAATTCATGAGCTCAACAAACCTAATGTACTAAATGAGACTCTTAGCAAAATGGCCTAAATTTATGCCTATTTGAAACAAATATACACTTTACAAATTTTATATCAAAATGATTAATATATCAATGGATATACCAAATGTAAAATATAATCTGTCCGGATAAAAACATGTATCTCAGTGTATAAGTTGTATATCATTTAATATACTAAGTGTAAAATTGATATACTCAGTCATTTAGCTATAAAAAAATAAACATTTATTAATCACAAGTTAAAAAAAAAAAAAAGGAAACCCACCCTAATATCTTTGAGTGTGAATCAAGGTGAGAGAAATTATATGGAGGTCATCACATTCACAACCCATTATAATTTGAGAATAGACCTAACTACTATCCTTTAGGGGTAAAATAACTTTTAAAAGAGTATTTTATATAATGAATTTTTTATTGATCCTAGAAAATTTAAAAATTTATGGTCATAAGGATGATTAATATTAATATTGTGACACTCTTAAAAGGATTTTAAAAGGGAAAATGACACTCATTACCATGTTTTTTAAAAAAATGACGAAAATACGATCTAAGAGCTATGAATTATTTTTGTACGATCTAAAGAAAATATTTGTCTAAATAATGAATGCTAAAAAACGCGGTGGTAAACTTGTAAATATGAGAATCTTATTAAAGTTTAGTATTAAGTTAAAGAAAGATATAATAAACAACTAAAAGCTTTGTTGCCGCAATGGTTTGACAAGTAAATACTACTTACTCTTTCCAAGTTCAATTGATAGCAAGTTCATCATTTTCTCTTTTTCTTTTCTCATTTCTTTTCTATTTGTCATTTTTTTATTTTTTTTCTCTTTTTTGTTTTCATTACTCGTTTTCCCCCTTTCTTAATAACCTTTTTCATTTTTTTCCTTTAAAAAAATATTTCTTCAAGGAAAAACAATATTTCAATTACCAAAAGGATTCTGCTTTGATTAGTGAAGGATTAGAGAGATTGAAATAACTAAATGGGATGTTAAATGTAGTATTAATATTCATAAAAATTTTGGTATCCAAAGTCCTCTAGTTGTCTCTTAAATAAATCGGAGCTTTGTTGATTATTTGGAAGCTATTAGTAATGAAAGGACAGTGGAAACTAACTTGCAAAATTAATTTGATTATCTAAGAAACTCGCTCTCTTTTATTTTTTTAAGGAAATGGTTATTGGTTAATCCTGAAACCAAAAATCAAATTGGTTTCTAATGGTAACCAAAAACCAAAATTTGGTAGTAGTATTAAATCAATCCTATGTCATATTATGTGATATACTTATATACAAGGTATTCTACTAAAAAGAAACCAAAATAATCTTTGAGAAATCTTTGTGGTTTTTTGTAATTTACTTATATACGTAGTATTCTGCTAAATAAAAACCAATATGGTTTCTATAAAACCTTTATAGTTTCATGTGATTTACTTGCGTACAAGACATTCTGCTAAAAGGAAGCAAGCTAAATTGGTTTTTATGAAACTTTTGTAGTTTTTTATGATTTAATTACATACATGACATTCTACTAAAAAGAAATTTAACTAGTTTCCAAATTTTTTTTGCAGTTTCTTGTGATTTTCTTATGTATAAACCAAATTAGTTTCTTAGAAATCTTTTTGGTTTTTTACAATTTGCTTATGTATAAGATATTCTGCTAAAATGATATAATAAATTTAGAAAAGTGGGCAAAACATAAAAAAATAAATTGAAGAGATAAAGAATATAATAACCAAAAAAAGGAAAAAAAATAAGTTAAACTATGAAAATAGAATATAATAATGAGATATAATAAATTTGAAAAGGTGGGCAAAAAGATTAAAAAAAGTTAAAGAGATAAATAATATAATAAAAAAATAAGATAAGAAAAGGTGTAAATTATGATAACGGTAGTGCTATGGTTTGAACTTAAGATGAAGGAGAATCAAATGCGACCATTATGACAATAGGTTTCACACTGGGTTTAATAATAATAGTACTTAAAAAGGATGTGAATATTTACAAATTTGTCACTATGTCCTTGAGCACTAAATTTTAGAGAAATTGTCCTAAAAGGTCTGGCCCAAATTGCTCCTGGTCAAGTCCATTGCCCATGGATTTCTAGGCTAAAAGGATGAGTCTGGGTCACAGTGATCAGAGGATGTTTGGGCTTTCGAGGAGACTAGATTGCGCCAGTTAATGGACTTAGTTACACCCGAAAAAAAAAATCGATGCTTTTAAAAGAAAACTGAAAGGGAAAACTAAAGGAAATACGAACTTTCAATTAATTAATACCAAATATACGACATCCATTTTAAATGATTTTTTATACAATGTTTCTTAGAAAAATACCACTTTTATCTCTTTTATTCCCCCTCTTCCTCTCTTGTTCAAATATGAGGTTCCTTAGAGACTCAAACCAACCATTAAACTGAATCAATGGCAATGAAAGTGAGTCTCTACGTAGGACCCGCAAACCCTGTATCGTGGTCATCATCTTCTTCTTTTTCAGGATATACCTTGTTTTTCTTCCTCTACCATGATCGAGTGTGAGATCATCTCTTGAGTCAAATCTGGGGTTGAGGTCCTCTCCAAAATTCTATGAATTTGTGTTGTAGTTGTTGGTTTTATGTATTGAAGCATTTTATTAATGGGCTGGAATTTTTCAATTTCAATTTTTTGCTTTTCAATTTGTTTTTTGGATTTTTGGTCTGCAATTATTTAAATAAAAATCTATATTTGATTCCTTTTTTATAGGTTGGTATCTTATGATAATAATAATTTCATGATTTTATCACATGGGTAAAAATACCTGAATGTAGAATCAAATTATAAACTCAAAAAATGATCAAGCAACAAGGGTGGAACTAGAATTTTCCGTCTTCATCATGAATTTTAGATTTTAATTTCAATTATGAAATTTTGTTGCTGTAGAAGGGGTTATTCTAATAAAATAAAAAATAATTATCCAAACTAAAAGGATTAATTTATTTTCATTAAAATATTGTTTTTTATTTTCTAGTATTCCAAAAATTGGTTTTAGGAAATAGTTTGCCCCCCCCCCCCTCTTTTAGATGGTGATAGTGTATTTTACAATCATTCTTCTAAATTTTCTCTCACCAATTTTTTTGTCTTTATGAATTTTCTCAATTTTTCTTTTTCTCGAATCATTAATGAAATTGGAGGACTTTATTGCCCCAATATATGTCCACCTTATTCTTTAATAATAACTTTTTTTAATGTTGTTTTTGTTAAATATTTTCATGTTGAATAAGTAACCAAATTAAATTGGTGTGATTGATAATTAATAACCAAATAAACTAATAACTAAAGAAACTGATAATAAAGTTGATCGTGGTAATAAAAACAAGATTCTAGTGATCAACTAGTAGTGGTAACATAAATTATTTCTAAATTTATAGTGGTAACAAGAAATCATAGACTAGTGTCTAGGATATAGTCAATAACCAAAACGGTAACTAGAAACTAATAACCAAATTGATTGTTGTAATAAAAAATGATGTGGTAACTAGAAACAAATGAATAACCAGAAACCAGTAACCAAATTGATAATTAGTAACTAGTAACTAATAATCAAAATATTTAATATGAATTAGTCTTGTAATTAGTAATCGATAACTAAATTAGTAATCATATCGGTTAAATCTAATTACTAATTACAATTCACGTAATAAGAATTAAGGGAAATCGATAACCAATATCTAGAGTATCTTGTAATCAAATTTAGTTACTGATACTAGTAACCATATTAGTTACAAAAGGTGATTACTAACTAGAAATCATTTCCAAATTAGTAATGATCGTAAGAAATCATAGACTAATATCTAAGGTGATAATCATTAACCAAAATGGTAACCATAACACTACAAGAAAATAAGGCCTTTACCTACTTATATATGTGTAGGTAAAAATAACGTATGTGTAGAATAAATATTTTACCTACACATACTATAAGTGAAAACATGTGTAGGAAATAACCTGTAGGTAAAGGTGCTTCCCAACACATATTGCTATGTGTAAGTAATATTAACAAGGGCCCACCCACATGACTAGACTCTAATGACATGGATTCTGATGTGACGGCTGACGTGTAATCCGATGTGGTGCCTACGTGTAATTCCTTGCAGTGATGACATGGTAGCATTACAAGCAAACACGTGTCACAATCTAGTGTTGCCACTTGGCATGACCTGGTGCAGCCACATGGCACAACCACAAGCTGCCACATGGCGCAAATATGCACTACTATATGGCACGACATGGTGACACCACGTGGCATGGCCTCCAGCTACCACGTGGCATGATCCTTCGGCTGCCACATGGCACAACCTAGTGCTGCCATGTGGACTGACCTAGCTCTGCCACATGGCACAACCTGGTGCTGCCACATGTGGTTGTATATGTGTAGGTAAAACTTCGCAATGTGTAGGTAAAAGTTTTTTTTTTTAAATTAAAAAATCTATAATTTTCATATTAATGCAAAATATAAATGAAAATATTTATTATCTCAAATTCATTAAATGCTAATAAATTATCATAGAAAGTAATTAAAAAACTACATAAAACAAGTCTTAATATACTTAATACAACATTATAAGAGTACTCAAGTGTCAAAGTCAAACATAAAAGTCATAACAACTATCACCATAGTTAGAAGTACAACATTAAAAATAGTACAATTAAAGTGCCAAAATAAACTCCTAACAATCATCATCATGCTCAAAAGTACGCTGAGTAGTAGGTGGAATGCGAGTCGCAGGACCTGAATTTTGATCAGAAATGGTCGTGTTACATCTTGGAGGTGGCATGAGGTTATGCTCCCTAAGCACCTGCCGACACTCATTGAGTCCCTCCACAATCTCAAAAAGTTGTTGTTGTGTGCTAGTAAGGCGCTCAGTAAGCTTGTCATATGTCGGGTGACGAGGCTCACCAGAATTCATATCAGATGTGGCTGTCGAGCCACTAGGAGACCGGCCCCACCTTCCTAAGTAAACGGAAAGGCGCCCAATAATACGTTCCATGATATCCTTATCAGACAAGAATTCAGGAGTGTGCTCCGCCCTCAAAGCTATCTTACGGTCCTATATTAAAATTTATACAATATTAGTAAGATTTAACAACTTTATATATTTGTGAAATGCGAAACTCAAATTTTACTTACATAGATTGACTCGAGATCTGGGCAAATCCATCCCTTATCAGGGTCATAATGTCTTTCTCATCAAGTCTCAATTTGAACAGTTGTTGATGTCAAATCGTCTCCACGTCGGATGTGATGATGTGGAGTTGACACCGACCCATTCCTTGACCCCCACTTCTTTTTTGATCGCGCCTCAGTGTTCTTTGCTGACCATTCCTAGTTAAAAAATAATAATAATAAATCATTAGTTAAGTTAGAAATTGAATTCAATAAAGAAAAAAAAATTAATCAGTTACCTTAAACTTCTCAGAGCTCCAATGATCACACAATATCTCGCAGCCTATTGTTGCTCTTTATTCAAGTCTGGGTGCGGCATCCTCTTAGCCATGTTCACGTCATCCTCTCCTCTAATATCCTTGAAATAGGTATAGAGCTTGTACTTGTGGCCTTTCCATGCCTTCCTTATTTGCTCATCAATACACTTTAATGTTGTCTCGTTACGCAAATTGATATCAAAGTTTTCTTACAATTATACAATAAATTAGTGGCAAAATTGATATCTAAGTTTTACCGCAATTATACAATAAATTAGTGTCCAAAAAAATTTAAAAAGCAAGGCGTTAGATAAGATGTCAACTTACTAAAAGATATTGTCGCAATGGTGCCCTCTTATCCTCAGGCACAAGTCTCCATTCCTTATGGTAGAAAATACTGTGATGGCGTACAATATAGCCAATCTCATTATTAAACCTCTCAGCATTAACACAAATAGGCTGGCGGCACGTGGTGTCAATGGTGACAGGCAACTTTCCACCAGTGGCAAATTTGGCAATAAGGATGGTTTTCTTACCACAAGTGGGCCCACGTATAGCTCTACTTCCATTTGTGGTGGCACTAGGGTCTACAAGAATAATATACAAATGATAAAATCCTTTTACAAAAAAAATAAAAATAAAGCAATAATAGAAAAAAAAAAAGTAATAAAGATTATATATGCCGTCGAATAGAAAGGTGTCTGTGAAGATGGAGGATTGCTCATCATCTGCTGAGAAGCAGAAGGATTAGTAGAGTCGCCCAAACCACCCAAAGAAGTGGAACTGCCACGACCGCCTTGAGAAGAAAAACTGCTATGTCCACCCTGAGTAACAGAACCACCACGTCCACCATGAGAAATAAAACCGCGATGCCCACCCACAAAATTGCCACGACCACCCTGAGAAGCAGAATTACCATACCCGCCCTATGTAGCAGAACTACCACTCCCACCCTGAGTAACATAACTGCCACGCCCCCGTCTGTATCTACCTCGTCGACCAATCCCAGGTGCCATGATGAATAAATCTGAGTATTGAATAATAAGCATTAAGTAGTACATATTTGAATATATATTTTGAAAGTTTGAAAAACCAAATTTAACATAGAAAAAGTAATTTACCAATAAAATTTTAGACTAAGAAGCTGCATCATCATCAAAATCTGCGTACTTTTTAGAGAAAATGACAATTGTAAGATTTTAAGAAGGACACCATAGTATATGATGTCATCGTTATCATGCTCCCTTCAGTGCAAACCCCAGAACATTGTGTTCAGAACGTATCATCACGTGGTTTATAACGAAATCAAATACCATTTACAATACAACTACAATAGCTTGTATATCGTTCTAGTGGTCCTTGTGATAATGAATATAAATCATCAATGGCAAAGGATGATTTTTGAACTCGCATCTGAGAAATCCATATAAATAGAGCAATAAGTGTTTATCAATAAAAAATTAATAACATGACAAACACATAAATTGCTTAGATGGTTATTACTTTGGTTTTAAACTAAGAAGGGAACTCCTCTTTTTATCTCACAATAACTTGCGATTGAGAAAGACCCCTTTCCTCCAACAACGCTTTATGCTCACTGTAATTATGACAATTTAAATTATTTTATAAAAGTGCATAAAAGTCATTGTTGCAATTAAAAATGAAACAATGAATAATACTTACTCAAAATACTCTTTGAGATCATCAGCACAATTGTGTAGTATATACCAATGTAACACGTGTCTCCAATTTCCTAATGAATTGATATGTGGTGCACCTAATGATCAGACTTGGGTATTAAATACCCAGAATTGGTGATTTGGAGAAGGATCATCCCAATTGTGATCAGGTCTTGTGAATCTTGTCTCTATGTTAGAAACATATTTTGAGAGAAATGTCACAGCCTCATCGACCACATAAGCTTTAGCAATTGAACCATCTGGACGTGCTGGATTTCTAACAGACCCCTTATACATTCCCATTTGATGTTTAACCCCGAACATCCATCTTGGAACAACTAGTCCACCTAATAAAGCTTGCTCTAGTAAATGCACACATAGGTGTACCATGATGGTAAAAAATGAAGGAGGAAACATCGTCTCCAACTTACAGAGAATTATGGCTATTCTAAGTTTCATGTCTTCTAGTTCATCAATTCTGATTATCTTTGCACATATCATCTGGAAGAATTGGCATAATTCAGTCAAAGTGCCTTGAATCTGCTTGGTTAAATAAGGATGAATTGCAACAAGTAATATCTTCTGAAGTAAAACATGGGGATCATAAGTTTTCATACCCACCAACTTATTATTATCTATGACACAACGACTTATATTAGATGCATACCCATCTGGTAACCTTACACTTCAGATGAAGTCACAAAAACCCTTGCTTTCTTCTTTAGTCATTGTATAGCTCGCATGAGGCTTTTCATACTTGTCAGGGCTACTATCTTTCAACCAAAGCTCCAGTCGGATATTCATGTCCTTCAAGTCCTTACGAGCATTGAGTGTGTCTTTCGACTTACCTTCTATGTCTAACAATGTGCCAATAATATTATCATAAACATTTTTCTCTATGTGCATCACATCAAGATTGTGACGTAATAATAGCTTTGACCAGTATGGCAATTCAAACAATACACTTTTCTTTGACCAATTTAGCTCTTTGACTGTACGCTTTCACTTTCTAGATTCATTACCTAGTGCTTTCCCAGGAGTATTAACAATGACTTCATCCAATTGTTGCAAAATGTTACACCTGAAAATTAGCGTGGAGTATCACGATTTTCTCGAGTCCTATCAAACTCCTTACTCTTTCGCCGAGCGTGATTTTTATCCAGATAGCAACGATGTCCCATCAAACATTGCTTGAATCTAAGTCGTCTAGACCTTGTATCTTCTAGACAAATAGGACACGCCAATTTACTAGAAGTGCTCCAGCATGACAAATATGCGTATGCAGGAAAGTCACTAATTGTCCACATAACTGCAGCCCGAAGGTTAAACATTGACCCACCATACTCATCAAAAGCTTCAACCCCGACCCATAATTCCTTGAGCTCACTGACTAATGGCTTTAAAAACACATCAAAGTCCTTTTAAGGTGATTTTGGATCCGGAATTAATAAAGACATAAGATAGTTGGTCTGATGCATTGAGACACAAGGGGGCATATTGTAAGGAATCAAGATAACTGGCCATAAGCTATAAGTTGACGTCATGTTACTAAAAGGGTTGAACCCATCCGATGCTAACCCCATTCGAACGCTCCTAGAGTCTGCCGCAAAGTCGGGATATAGAGAGTCAAAATGCTTCCAAGCCTTCCCATCAGCTGGATGATGTAATACATCGGGCTCTTCTATGCGTACCTCCTTATGCTAACGCATATCTTTAGCTGTGTGCTTAGAACTGAACAGATGCTTAAGACGAGACTTTATTGGAAACTGCCTAAGCCGCTTATGTGGGATCTTGTTACGAACATAACGACTAGACTGGCATATAGGACAAGAATCAACATTTGCATAATCACCATAGAAAAGTGTACAGTCATATTGACACTCATCGATTTGCTCGTATCCTAATCCAACATCACATAGAAGCCTCTTTGTTTGATAATAACTCTTTGGGCAATTATTACCATCAGGCAACACTTCCTTTAACAGTTTCAATAACATCTCAAATGAGTTGTCTGTCCACTTATTTAGCACATTGATGTTCATCAGCTTTACAACAAAGCTTAGCGTCAAAATTTTTTTGCAACTATCATATAAAGGATTATGTAATGACTCAAATAACTTATCATATTGTTCTCGCTCATGAGGAGGAAGATCATCTTGAACGACATCATCAGTCAGTCAATGTCAAAATAGCTACCACCAATCGCTTCATGTAGCCCAGCTCCCAAATCATCACCTTGATCTTCTTTTTTCATCGACTTCCTCATTTTGTATGAACTCATTTTCATATTGCTCACCATGTTGGTACCACCTAGTGTAAGAGCTTAAAAAACCATATGTATATATGTGTAATTTAATATTTTTAATAGCTTGTCGATGCTTATTCAAACATCGATGGTAAGGACACAAAGTCTCCCCTCTAGAGTCTATTGACTACGTCGCAACGGTTATAAAATCATTAACACCAGTAGCATGGTCACTGGAGCATCGATTTGGCATGCTTATCCACCCGCGATCCATGATCAAATACTAAAAATAAGTGGAAATTATTTCATCAATCACACGTTATT
>JXTB01000243.1:389962-431610 GCA_002914805.1 Parasponia andersonii | reverse complement strand
CCCCCCCCTTTTTTTTTTCATTTTTTTTCTTTTTAAAAAGTCTTCTTTCATTTAAAAAGTTATAAGCACAAAAAGTCTATTGTATTCGAATTTTTAATAAAGATCTTCCTTCCCCTAATCTTCCTATTTCTTATAAATGAACGATAGAATGCCGTTTTTCCTTTTCGCTGAGTTGTCAACTAAATCCTGTAAAGATTAAATGACAGTTTATTATCGATATGACTCTTATACTCCATGGTAAACTGTAATTATTATAATGTTAATGTGTTAGTAGAGAAGAGAATTTTTTCTTCACCCGAACATTACTGCTGCTCTTCCCATTTGTTAATCTCTAGTTCTCTTTTTCATGGATTAAGTAAAAATGACCGAATTTTGAATCATAATTTACAAAATAAACGTTAAAATAAATTTAGAAAATAGTCCAATTTCAAAATAATTTTAAAAATAATATTTTTTTATATAGAAAAGTGACAAGCTTTTGTAAACTTTTTATATAAAAGGCTGAATCTGTGGAAACCTAACGCGCGACCTTTTTCTATATGTTTCTTCCCATCAAGACTTCGTTTATTGTGCTGAAACAGATGATGGTAGATATCATTAGATAAGCCTTTTGTCACGTTGACTTGAAATCAATTGAGGTATTATGATATTACACTAAGTTAAACTTTCAGGACAAAGAGAGAAACGCTGGCCTTGGACGAAAGCATATGTCCCACACCATTTGTATATATAAAACCAGTTGATTTGATTATAGTCTACTTGATTAGATTAGCTCAGAAAAATTTTATTGTTGTAATAGAAAATTTTTGTTTCATCTCATTGTAACCGTCGTCTATAGAGTCTTGCTATAGAGGAAAATAAAGCACTAGAGAGATTAGCAAAAAAAACTATATCAGAATGAGTGGAATGGAAGAATAGAAAGAGTATATGTTATTCTTGCATAATTGAAATGAAACCTTTGCACAGTCCCAATATTTGTCTCCAGATGAAAACGTATACGAACACGATCTTATTTATGATAATCTAAAAAACGTGAGTATTCAATTTCACTACAATAGGAAAATACATAATCTAACATGCGCAATCACTAAATTATTGTAGAAAAATCAACAAAAACAAGCACCATTTCTGTGCCGCTTGTGCTGAATCAATTGCAACATCAAAGTTGGTGCCGCCCTATTATATTGACCCATATATTCCAAGAAAAAAAGAGAAAAGAATGGAGCAGGAGAATGCGAGGGATTCACCTATAAGTACCCCATCTTCCTTCTCAATTATCGTCCTATTTCTAAATAGGAGAGAATTTAAATTTAAGAATTCTTCTTAAATATTCTACTTATTTTCTCTTAATTATGTAGAAAGAATATTTTCTCTTATTTTTAAAAAGAGATGTTTATTTGTATCCTCTTTGTATTTAGGGAGAAGTGAACTGTAATTTTTTTATAAAATTTTTCACAATTTTGTCTAATTTTGTCTATGAAAATAACCTAAATTAAATGAATCTTATTAGATCTTTTATATACTTTAATAATATACCTTTGTGGTTGTTAACACGTACAAATCTCACGTGTCAAATGGCTTACTCAATCACAGAAAATGATCGTGAAAGTTGGGAACAACGAAATACCGGCCATTTGCTTTATCTGGTACGCGAGAAACTCAAGGGAGTGGATATCTTTTGACTGAGAAGGACCGGTGAATAGTGATGAAGTTATCCCATTTCAAAGAATGCTTATATTACGAGATATGTCACAATAAAGGGCCTGAAAATTTTCAAAAATCTTCTTGAATTAAAATTTTAGTGGCAAGAAGTTTTGTATTTATTAATTTTTTATTAATTGCCATTACATTAACAGTTAAAAATAACACACATGCGGTAAAAGAAAAAAATGAAAATAAGTATGTGATTTTTTTAATTGAAAAATTTAAGAGAGTAGTAAAGAAATAACCGTACTCACTTGTCTTTTTCATCTTCCTCACGTACTTACAACAAAGAAAAAAACAAACTACGAAAATAAAGTAAAAAATATCTCTGCAAGTAAAACAAATTTTTGCCGAGGAAGATTCGCATGTTGTACATGTAAGCTTTATTTTCTGTTGTCAATTTAACGGTAGTTAAGAAAAAAGGACTTAAATGCCATTAAATTTTGAATTAGGAGATAAATTTTTAGAAATTTGTTTGTTTGTTTTTAACACTAAAAACTTGTCAATTAAAGAATTGAGGGATCTTTTGTGCATCAAACCTTCAATAAATTTCTGTGACAGGTCTCATATTTACTTGAATTTTCTTTACAACTCAAGCTTTCTCCGAATTTTTTCCTTCATCGTGTCATTTGCTAACCTTAATTCACACTCTCCATGACTTTTTTTAGCCTCAATACACTGACTTCAAGAGTTTCTTTTCCTACGTGGAGTTTAATTATACCGACAAAGATTGCTTCATGCAAAATACTGGGAGCTATACATGCACAAAAAAATCAACCTTAAGAATAAAACGCTATAAATTTTGTGTGTGCCTATTTTATTTTCAATGTTATTGCTCTCAGTAGTATAAAATTAGGATGCATTAATTTGTAACATTACGATCTTATAAATATACCTCGATGCATCAACTGCCCCTAAGGACATCAAATTCACATTCAAGTTATTGATATGTCCCACTTCTTATAATTTAATCTCTAAACTATCTACCAAACCAAAACTTAAGTTGCACCACAACCAACTTTGTGTTTTCCATGAAAACTATATCTCTATCAACTTCTCTATATTGTGTAGATGTGTAACTCTTGGACTTATATGAAAATTGTAGTTCGAATCAAATTCCTCATTGATTATTTTCCTTTTCCTCAATAACTAGAAAATAAAGAATGCCAATGTATTGTGATTTGGCCAATATTTCCTATGCCCATGGGCAAGGGCGGAGCCAGCCATGAAATTCACTGGTGGCATTAAGACCCATAAGTCATAATCCATAAAATTAGACCAATATATAATTTAGGCCAATTTTCAGTTGGGGCATAGAATTATTTTGGCCTATTTTTAGTAAAGACAATTTTTTTAATTCATGTAAAAGAAAATTTCCCAAAATCCAGTAGGGGCCCCCACTGGGCTTCTTCTCCCTCCACCCTTGCCCATGGGAAATCACTAACAAGATTTTTACTAAAAAAGAAAATAATTACTCTCTTAGTTTTCGTCTAACCAAAAACCCTAAAAACTAATAATTATCCGAAAACCTAGAGTTTTCTCACTAAGTTACACTGTTACTTCTCAAAATTTTGTTGACTATAAAATCTACTTATGTGTGAAAAAACTAGAATACTGGTCTCATTAGGATTAGCACTCAAGGCTATAAGACTCCTTAAAAAACAAAATCTAAAGCTGTATAACACCCGGAGAGTTCTAGTTGATACTAAACTCTTGAAGATTTAATACCCACACAGTGACACAACCCTCGTCACATTTGTTAATCTTTAGTAGGAAAAGTCCATAAATATTTGTTTTTAAAATCATATTTATAAATACTCATTTTTTATATTTATTTCATAAATAACAGTTTTAATATCTTTTTTGGAGTAATCCACCACTGTTTTACCGTATACATTTTATGCATTAAATATATACCGTAGTTTACATTTTATTAATAAAAATTATACTAAAAATTGGCATACATTTTAAGATATATATCGTTCATATTTTACATATAAAATGTATATCTCATAGATAAAATTTACATTATAATTGTGAATCACTCATATTTTGCATATGAATTATGGACCATAAAACATGTATTTTTGAAAGAAAAATTAAAAACAGGTATTTATGAAAAAAGTTCGAAAAAGCGGGTACTAGACGTAAATTTTTAGTTCTCTTTTTTCTTGGGTTGACATGTTAAAGAGAGGCCCAGAAACTAAAACACTGGTTTTTGCACAAGAGGGAAGATGGACGTCAAACTTTTAAAAGAAAAAGAAAAAAAGAAGTTTCATAAGGTGAGAAGCAAAAGTTGGAGGAAAAAACGAACTAGTAGTTAGAATTAGTTATGGTCGATGAAAGAAATAAGTCAAAGCTTTTCCTAAAGTTCTCAATAATTCAATGGTTCTGAACTCCATTATTAGTGTAGTTTTACTTAGAAAAAGATTAAAACGAAGTTTATACAAAATATATGCTTTACTTAGGCAACAGATGCCATTATACCAATATCTTTCCTCCTATTCAGGGGATATTAATGATTCAAATACATATAAATGAAACTTAACCAGAAGTTGACAAAGTATCAAATGATTTCCTCCTAACCAAGAGGCAAGTGATGATGGAAGGCTGGGAATGAGTATTACTATTATTGAGGCTGCACAACACAAAATCAGGCTGGTGAAGAGCAAGGCCAATTGGGTCCTCCCCGAAGACCAAATCCGTGACATCAAGAAGAACATGCCAGGAGTTTCTGTGAGCCTCAGAGATCCAATGCTTGGAATATCTTGTGCCATTCACTTTGGCTGGATATGAGAATAGTCCTTTAGGACTATGTTTACACTTCCTCCTAAAGTATTGACTAAGCTGAGAACCTTTGATCCGCAGATCCAACCAAGTTTCTGGCGCCAAAATCACCTTAGACTCTTTCTGAATAGCAAATTCCTTAATGAAATCGACTTGTTCGTTTATAATTGACATGTAGAAGTTTCCTCTAAAGAAAGGATAGCTCTCTCCTATCATTGTCATGGCATCCTTGTAGTTGGCTGTGAAGAGAACCAGGTAGTCTTCCTCTGCTAGCCCGCACTGCTTCAAGGCTCGGTTCCTGGCTTGAACTTCTGGGATCGAAACGAAGTTCCCTTCGAAAGAAGATTTCTTAGTGAGGATATCAAGGAGTCTTGAAGGCTCCAATTGGGTTTTGTTCAGAACAGAGAAATTACTATTGAAGGAGAAAGATGACAACTCTTTTGTCATGACACATTTTGGGGACCTGGGCTTTTCATGTGGTGGAGTTCCTGAAGATTCCTCGTTCGTAGAAAGATTATTATCAATATCAAATCTGTTTTCTCCCACTTCCACTAAACCATTGCTATATTGAGGGTACTTTGCAAAGACGTATTGCTGAACATATTCCATTTCGCTTGGTGTTATAGGACCAGACCACCTCAGGTCAAGGCCTGCATGGAGTGTGGAAATGGCTTCAGCTACCAAGTGAGGTGGTATTACAGTATGTGCCTTCTGTAATTCAATCAAAGGTTACTACTAAAATATAATTCAATATCTGGAAAGAAACCCCATCAAAAATTAAAACGTGACCAACCTTGATAACCATGCTGCTTGCTCTACCATCTTGAGTAGGTGACTTTAGTATAGAAGCCGAAAGCGACTCCTCTAGTAAATCATCTCCTTGATCCTAAAGCAATATCAAATTTTGAAACTTCTATATCAGAATCGGAAAAAGAAACAACGGAAGTTAAACGTTGAGAAGAGAAAAGTGATCCAATACCTTGAGTTTTCCATTCATGATGTCCTTTTCTACTGTGTTTCTTCCCATGCGACCTCCTTCGTAACGAAACAGATGAAGGAAGAGAGAACAAACGGGGGAATAACGGATAAGGAGAATGGTAGATAGATAAAGCCTTTGTTACGTTGACGTATCACTGCTATTAAGTTGATCGAGGTATCATATATAGTAATTTAAACTCTCGGGACAAAGAGAGACGCCACCCTTTGACGACAGCAAATGTCCCACGCTATTTCTATGTATAATACCAGTTGAATTGATTGTGGTCAAACTGGTTAGCTCATGAAAAATTTATTATTGTTATAAAAATTTTGTTTGATCTCATTGTAATGTGATGTTTCCACTAGTAAAAAGCGTTGAGACAGACAAAAATGATTGAAATATCTCTCTTCCACTCATCGAAGTTTTATTTTGACAACCTTATACAACAATAAACCCATCAAAACTGCTATTAAAGAAAGTATGCCTCTGCAAATCATTGAACAGTCCCAAAATTTATATTTATTTTCAAATGATATAGGTGATAATCTAAGTGACCATAGAATCAACCAGTGTAGTCACCAAATTAGGTATTTTGGAGATGGTAATAATTCTTCCGGTTACAATGTACACGTCACACGTGACAAATGGCCTACTAGACTCATAAATTACAGAAAACGATCGTAAAAGTTGGAAACAACGAAATACCAACAAACCTAATATTTTAGTGACCATTTGCTCTATCTGGTACGCAAGAAAACTCGAGGGAGTGGGGAATCTTTTGACTGAGAACGACTGGTGATGAAGTCAGTATATGACTCACGTTTCAAAGAATGCTTGTCTAATAATATGCATAAACAAAACATCTACCATGCATAACTTGAACTTTAACAAGCGAATCTAATAATGCAATAATGGTTGGCATGTCGGCCAGAACACAAATAGCATTAAGGGAATGACGTATTAATAGTAATTGAGAAACCTTTCACATAAAACCAAATGATGTGGGGTCGGATTAGGTTTGCTGATCAATATAATGCTTAAGAATGATCCAAATCATTCAAATCCAAGCATCATTCTAAACAAAAAGAGATCTCTACTTGGTGTGGAAACTTATTATCCATATATGCTATTGCTATTAGAGTATGCTACTAGCCCACAAGCATGTAAGAGATGTTAGTTTGTTTTCTTAGGCACGCATGGCAGTTGGCTGGGTCCCTCCTAAGATCGGTCCTCGTATAAGTTAAAGGTAACCAATAACTAAAGCCTAGAAGGAAGTTTGGAAGTCTTCACAGCACGTTATTGGAGCTGTATTGAAATAGCATCTCAAGTCGGAGGTTCTCACGTATAGAATACCTACAGAGAGTATAATATTTCCGAACATTAGATAATATGGTAATTAAACAGATCCATACAGCATGTAAATCTAAGCATCGAATTTCTACCACTGCCAGAACCATGTCTCCAATCCACATTCTCAAATAATGCAGCTAAAAAGCTCGATAAAGCTTACTAACAAGGAATAGGTTCATTTGTTTATTCTGTTGCCCGCCAATTTAAAACTATATATAGGCATAATCGCCGAGATGACCGCCAAAATTTGAATTTCATTTTCCAGACCTCCAACGTAGCGTGAGCCTATCTATAATAAAATCCATTCAGAAATAGTACAGATAAGTAGCGCCTAGTTTTAGATAAATATACTCATGTACATGGATTAATTTAGAACCCTGAAATTTCAGCCCGCTATGACAACATAAAATGATTAAAAACACAAAAACAGACTAACAAAATAGATATCATCGAGGGACTTGATAAAGCCCAACTACATAGCCCAGAAAAATTGATGTTCTGTACAAAGTTCAGCAAAACATACTACAAAAAATACTTCATTCGGTCATCCCTCCTCATGGCGTTGTAAACAGCTTGAACCTGGAAAGCAAAACAAAATCTCACATCAAATACTCTAGGGTAAACACACATTAATAGGTACATGTATGGAGTGGTGGAGTGGGGGAGGGAGGGAAGGAGGGAGAGAGGGACCTGTTCACTAGAAACGACCTGAACAGGTCCGATGTTGACAGATACATATTTTCCCCTTGATGATAACTTCTGTCTCACGCGGCCCTGTAAGCAAACATAGGAATTAGTAAAAGCCCTTTCTTTTTTTTGCTCGAGGATAAATGAAAACTTAATCCTCTCTTTCCTATATATGATAGAACAAACAAGTAACGAAGAAGCTAATTGCTGCATGGTTCAACTGTATTCATACTTAAAGATTTGAAGGTAAACCATTATAATTACAAAGTAAAACAGCTATTTTTCACAAAAAAAGAAAAAAGAAGCAAAATACAATTAACCGCTGTCCTGTTAGAGCATGTAGAATCAAGGGGGAGAATGAACAACAGTGTACAGCCTGATCTTAGAAGGTTCTATATAGCAGTCCTAAGTTCACATTTAAATAAGTAACTTTCAGTCCTACAGCAAGGCCAAGAACCCACCATATTCCGCTATCTCATCGACAATCTTAATACTGGGTTGATCAAACATTCACAGTGTCTAGAAAAACTATCAAAGGCAGCTTGTCCCGGTAAAATCCATTTGATGGTATTACTAATAGAACACTTATGAAAATAAACCGGCTTTGCAACTACTTGCAATCGTAAAAAATAACACCTATAATAGCAAAAGACTTCCAACCTACACAAACTTCTCTACACCTTAATCCTTATTGCTCCCCTTCATGAGCTAAAATATTTTCTCATCACAAGCTGATGAACACACAAAAGCTGCAACAAGCTTTCCCTTCCAATCTAGGACTTGACTGTAGCATTACAATGTTTGATGCATCCTTTCCAGTATCTGTCAAGTCTTAGTAAGCAATCCTACAGTCACCGAATCCTTGAAGACTAAACAAGTTGTTTAAAGATTTCTACTTTAAATATTCTCCATTAGTCATACGCGATCAAATAAAATCAGATAAAGCTCATCCCCCACAATGGCAATATTTACTAACAACAAACTAAAGCGAAACTGAAACTCATTTCTCCAATCCCAAACTCAACAATTAGAAAGCATGTTCAACAAAAAAGAGCATACCTCGGGAATAGGTTGTTGAATTACGGATTCGACAGCAACTACCATAGCCTGCACAAAATCATCACCACCTGTTCCAATTGCAGTAAACCCTCTAACAGTTGGGTACGAGTTTACCTGTCAAAGTTAACAAACAAAGTTATTAAACAAAACCCATATGAAAATGGAAATAAAATTCTCAGGGGAAGCAATTATTTCCATACCTTTTGATCCAAGGCGAGCCATCCACGAGTCGAGTCATCAGCGACCGTACCTCCAATAACCACATTCGTCGTCTGCCCAACTCTCCCTTCCGTCTTAGACACCTCTGAGTCCAATAGTGTGTGTGTGTGTATATATATATATATATATTAATAACTCAGAACAAACAACAACCCATTTCTCACGGCCACCATATATGATATATGAACCACAAAAGATCGAACGACAGAATTTAAGGGGGCAAAAATGATATAAAAAATTACAATATGGGTCGGAGACAAAAACCTGAAATTGCTTTGAGAACAGCTTCCTGAGGTGGACCCTGTTCGTCCTGAGCCGAAGAAGACTCGGGGGTTTCGTTATGGCAGCAATTGAGGTTAAAATGTCGAGCCCCAGTGGTCCTGAATTTGGAGCTGAGACTAGGGGGAGCCGGAGACCCATGGATTCGGAATGAAGCGCAAACGGAGCTCCGACTCAGATGAGCGGGTCGCCACGGCTCCGTTAACAGAACGGAACGAAACACTATATTCCTGCACGCCATTTCAACTCGTCTTTTTTCACGATTGATTGATTCTTGGTTTTCTTCCCGTCTTTATATCTTTCTTTTTTCTTTTTTTATTTTTTTCCTTCTCTCTTTTTCTTTTCGTACTGAGAATTAGGGAACTTTTTATTAAAAAAATACAGATTTTTTGTTGCTGATAAGTTGGAGGCTTGGAGCTTTTGGAAGAATCCCATAGGACAAAATTGCCATTCACTTACAGGACGCAAATATGCTTGAAAGGAAGGACTTAATGGTCTATTTGTAAAGCTACTAGGTAGTAGATGGTAATTAAGATATGGAGTGTTCATATCATTTCACCAAATTATCATAACCTTCCACGTACGTAAGTCGGTTATCATTATCAAGCGGGTAAAATATTCTGGCAGTTAACAATTTTAACGTAATAACGAGACGACGGTTCTTAAAAAAAAAAAAAAAAATTCAAATTTGCCTAAAAA
The DNA here is from genome assembly GCA_002914805.1 of Parasponia andersonii. Taxonomy (NCBI): domain Eukaryota; kingdom Viridiplantae; phylum Streptophyta; class Magnoliopsida; order Rosales; family Cannabaceae; genus Trema; species Trema andersonii. Next base: position 421,847 of record JXTB01000243.1, on the reverse strand, counting down.
AAAAGTTAAAAAAAAAAGGAAGGGTAAAAACGATACATCGTTTTCTGAAACATGCAACAACTAATTACATGTCGTTTTCCACATAAACGACAACTAGTGATTTAAGTTAATATGCAACGAATGTCATGTCCTTTGGAAAACACATGTCACAGAAAGTGAATAAAACAAAAAAGACATGTCATTTTTTCGCCTAGGCTCGGCAAACTTCTAAATAGGGGGTGATATAACTCACGGTTATGGATATTCGTAGTTATCCGATCTAAATAGAGAGGAATAAGACCACTCAAGCGGAGAAAATAATTGGGACGAGAAATAACTGTACCGTTAATATTCGGGTATAGTGCGTGGACAGTATTAATATAATCCGTATTGTACCCGCTTCGATATATATATATATATATATATATATATAAAAGGTTGCCCACTTCGATATATATATATATATATATATATATAAAAGGTTGCCAATCCAATAGGTATTTTTTTTGTACCTATGACTATAATGAAGTACATGAAAAAACGTGCATCCTTAATACTCTTTCTTTCTCTTACTTTTTACAATAAAAAAATGTGCATTTTAAATTTTCATTGGTCAAATTAATACCTATACATAGGTAAAAAAAAAAATACCTACTAGATTAGTACCCTATATATATATATATATTTTTTTTTTATATATAGAAAAATTATTATACATATAAATATCTATTTAATTTTATCTCATTTATATTCTTATATCTTTGGAAAATAATGAATTTGGAGAGTTATATATATTTATATATTTAAATTTTAGAGTTTAAAAATTATTAGTATATAGTTGTATTTAATATTTTGTTGATTATGAAAACTATTTGGTATTTTTATCTTAATTTTTTAATATTTTATTATTATTAACATATAATGAATAATCACAATTTTTTTCCATTATCTATTAGTTAATATCTGCATTGTCTCGGTATCTAAAAAAATGGTTAATAGAACGGATATAATATTATAATTGTTATTTAGAGAAGATGATAATTGAAAAATCGTCTCAAATCCACCGTATTGTGATTCCTACTTCTGAGAGATAAAAACGACATGTCGTGGCTCTGCAGACATACGAATACGATACGAGCAAAACCAACGAACGAACCACGACTCCTCCTAGAGAACCCTAATGAAACCCAGGAAAGGCCGTCGTTAATCGGTTAAAAGCAGCATAAGCTTTACGGTGAAAATGTACGGATCCGAGAAAGTCTCCGAAGACTCGGAGAGAACCGCTTTCAGAAAAGCCGAGAAGAAGTACAAGCTCTACTACGATTCAACTCTCAAAAAGTAATTGTCTTTATTTTTTTTTTTTTCCTTAACAAAAAAAAGAGAAAAGAAAAAATAAAATCAAACGCACGGTTAAATTTCTAAATGGTGTTTCTTTCAGGAAAAAGCAACCCAAGCAGGTAGATTTATCCGAGGTTCTTGATTTCAATTCCATTCTAGAGTCTTGGAAAAACAGTGCTCTGATTCCGCCTGGAATCGTCCCTCTTCAAAGCGATTCCGGCCACCCATTCTTCTGCTTGGAGAATCGTCCAGGTATCAGAAAACGTCGTCGTTTGCTTTTTTTTTTTTTTTTTTTTTTTTTTTTTTATAGGAATAATAAAAAGGATTAATCATTTATTTTGGGTGTAATTGTAATTACAGGGTTTTGTTTCATTCCCGGTGGATTGAGCATAGAAGAACAGTACCTATGGATAAAGGAGAGCTTAATCAGTTTCCCTCAGCCTCCAAATAGAACAAATCACAATGCGTTTTATGGGCCTATTCATGATTTATTTGTTGCGGCAAAAGAGAAGAAAGTCTTGGTTGAAGAAAGTTTCAGTAATGGCGATCCTAAAGCTTGGAAACTCGTCGAGGAACAAGAAGTGTCTTCAAGAGGAAAAGGATGCAAATCAATTTCAGCTTCTGTTCTACTACGGAAGCTGCGTTGGAGCACACTAGGCCTGCAATTTGAGTGGTCTAAGGCAGGTGACACTCAATTATTATTTTTTATTTATTTATTTATTTTTATGATTGGTTTTGTAAATATAATTATGCCCATCTTGTAATATTTGAGGAAAGCTTGATTTTTAAGTATGCTTACTAATCCGTAATCAAAATAATCGTAAAGGGTTCAGAGAGGAATAAGAAAGACTAGAAAATTTGACGTATCATTTGTAGTTTCAGTAATCATGTTGTAAGATTTTCACCAAAACCTGCATTCTAAGTGTTCTAGTAAACACATGAATGGATAGAAAGGGGAAACATTTCCCTTTTCCATTCCGTTATAGCGGACCTTCCTTTATTTCGAGTATTAGTTGAATTAAGTTTCTGTATTTCTCACTGAATTCATTCAGTTGTTTTTAGTTCCTTTTCTTAACCGGTTTTGATTTCATGGTGTAGCGAAACTACGATGTGTCTCTTCCACATAACAAAATTCCTGATGCTCTCTGTGGATTGGCTAAAAGATTGGCAGCACCGGCAATGCCTAAGGGGGAAGACTTCAAACCAGAAGCTGCAATTGTGAACTACTTTGGTTTAGGTATTTTATAATAGACGTTTTGTATGTTTTGATGGTTTACTGTCTTTTAAATGAAAACGACTCCAAAATGGAGGGAATAGTATTAAGAGAAATGAAAAGGAACAATCAAAATACAACTCATTAAACTAACCTATGAAAAATTCAATCAAATCGTGAATTGTCTGTATTAACCCAAGAAACAAGACCATTAGGACAGAATTCTCGATCATATTCTTTCTTGACTCATGTGGTATCGTTCTTTTGAACTCTCTTATTGGTTGAGAGTTGAATGAAGGCTTGAATTTGCTTTGGTACTTATTAAGGTGATACGCTTGGAGGCCACCTTGATGATATGGAAAAGGATTGGAGTAAACCTATAGTAAGCATGAGGTATTTTTGCGATTGCCAATCTTTTTTGGGTCTTTGATAATCTTGTAAACAAATATATTTATGGGAAGATATTGTGAGTATTACTGGCCGCTGGTTAATATCTTTATGTCTTTGCAGTTTGGGCTGCAAAGCAATTTTCCTTTTGGGTGGAAAGTCTAGAGAGGATCCTCCCTTAGCAATGTTCCTTCGAAGTGGTGATGTTGTACTTATGGCAGGCAAAGCAAGGGAATGCTATCATGGTAAATGCAAATCTTCAGCTTGCAATACTTTATGTTATAAAGATGGAAACTTGACTTAAATATTCTGAATGAAATCATATTATTTTCTTCTACAGTTCTATTCTTAGCCTTGTATAAATGTAGTTTGACAGAATGATGGTAAAACACTACAAATAATGGAAGTGATTTCTATGATTTAAGATAACTAATTATTTATCATTGGACGATCCTTTTTGGTTTAGGTGAATGCGGTAGTGATTTATGTACTGCAGTTGGTTGACTGTAATGAATAAGCTACATAAAACCTGTATAAATGTAGTTTGAGACACTGATGGCAAAAGACTACAAATAATAGCGCTTGGTGTGTATGATTACGATTACTAACTATAGATGATGGAAGATGCGGTTCAGTTTAGGTCAATGCTGCAGTCATTTATGTATTGGAGTTGGTTGATTGTAATGAATAAGCAAAGCACTGGTCAAGGCGTCCAAGAAGGTGCGAAGTTGTATGAACAATGTTGTTTCCGAAGTGCGTAAAAGAGCTTTTATCACTGTTACACAAAATAATACCGTATTATTTTACTTGTTCCCATGTAGATGTGACATAATTAATTGATGATTGCTCCCGCTGTCCATTATTTTCCACGGCCTCCTAAGAGGTTTAATCTGGGTTCTTATGTTGTAGGTGTGCCGCGTATCTTCACAGACACAGAAAATGCTGAAATTTTAGCTCTTGAATTGCAGTTCTCGAAGGAAGAAGATCACTCTTTCTTAGAGTACATCCAGACTTCAAGAATAAACATTAACATCAGACAAGTATTTTAAGATTTGTTATTTACTTTTGTTAAAATCTAGGTTCTAATATACAAATAGGTTTGGAACAGCTGATGCAAAGTACTCCCTTTTTTTGGTTGGGAGCTGTTTCAGTTTCTTTGTGGCCAAAAGCCTCGCATTTTTTATCAAACGATATGTCGTATTCGTGAATTACTCGAGTAACTGTTGTACCAAGTTCAACGCCGTGAAGTTTTCAGGTTTCATGTTTCAACAACCTGTTTGTTCTCTTAGCATCCATGCATCTTTGTTCCAATTCAAATATGTTGTTTGCTCGAATATTCGGAACCGAAATGTTAAGAAAAAAATAATAAAGAAAAAAGTTAATGGCAAAGAAGATTGGTTCAATGACTTAAAAAATAATAACTATTAGATTGTTGAGAGTGGGATTTGAACCCACGCCCTTTCGGACCAGAACCTTAATCTGGCGCCTTAGACCAACTCGGCCATCTCAACGTTGGTATAGCAAAAGAAATAATCATTCTAAATAAAGTTCTCGATAAGAGGTTCACAAATTGTTCAACATTTTTTCTTTATAACGGACTATTTCTTTTTCTTTTCTGAATTATAAAGGACTATATTTAGTTCGTTACGTGAGGTTTTTTTTTTTTTCGTTTGGTCAAACCATAGAACATATTGAATCTCAAAAGGTATCAATCGGAGGAATTTTATGTGTAAAAGTATGGCCAAGTAGATTATCAAACTTGGATGACCATTTCCACTAGCATATTGATGATTGATGATCACGTCATTTTTGGGCAGCGCAGGAAAAAAACATGGGTTTGAAAAAGTAAATATAGACTATCCATCCTCTTCTGAATTGTGCAAGACTTCAGAAAGTTGGCGACTCTTGGCTCTATTTTCAATATAATAGTCTCCAAGAAGTCGGAACCAAAATTTATTAGTAAACAAATATTTAATTCTATAACCACACTGGTCTCCTCTGCAACAATAAAAGGAAAAAAAAAAAAAAAAAAGAATCTTATGAGAAATAGGATAAGATATATGAATGGTATGGTCCGTCCTTGGTCGATATCCACTTCATTTTTTTGTGTCACGAAATTGAACCTAAAGATATTTCACCAAAGTTAATTTGTTCACAAACGAAAATCCGTACGAGTTAATGCACTCTAAACAAAGTCCACTTGGAGAATCTGTAGAGATCTAGCTCAAGCCGGCCCCAAAATCAACAAAGATTCAATCGTGACCGTCCAAATAAGGGGACGAGAAAGGCAAAGAGAAGACAAACCCTCTCTTCTCCTCCTCTCAACTACAATCCAAATCTCCGACCGCCCTAGTGCCACCAACACACGCGTCTACGTGTACAATTCCACCACCACTTTTATTTTCTTAAACCCTTTAAATATTACCACTCAAAAAAATAAAAAATAATATAAAGAATATACAATAGACAAAAATCTTCTCTCTCTCTCTCTCTCTCTCTCTCTCTCTCTTCAGTTTTGGGTGTCTCTTCCTCTGTGTTTGGTTGAACTTGAAAATCTCGATTATGGGTCCGATCGTGTTGACTCAGTTGGCCACTGGGCTTAGCGTACTGGCCGGAGCGGTTCTGGTCAAGTCGGTGATGGACCAGAAGCCCATGGCCGGCCCATTTCCGAGGTGCCCTAGTTGCAACGGGACCGGCAGAGTCTCCTGCCTCTGTTCGCGGTGGTCCGACGGAGACGTCGGGTGCCGGACCTGTTCGGGGTCGGGTAGGATGGCATGCAGCAGCTGCGGTGGGAGCGGTACGGGCCGGCCCATCCCGGCCCAAATCACTGTACGGCGCCCAAACGGTCCGTCGTGACGTGTTCCTTAATTACTAGTAGGGATTTCTATAGTTTCTTTCTATACAAGCTTCTCCTTTTTCTCTCTTTTTTCTTTTTGGAAATTTAAAATTAATTCTGTATTATATTTAAGATAATGATACTTTGAGAGAGGGCAAGGATGAGAGATTTGGTTATGGTAGGGCTGTAATGACCTCAATTGTACTGATTTTTAATGAAATGGGTTAATACCGCATATATATATAGCTTATATAGTGCTACATATGAAAAATTGAGTCACGTTTATTTTAATTGTATTGTTTTTAAGCTAATAATTTTGCCTAAAATCCAATCATCCATTTCCAGATTGGTTCAAGTTCCCCCAGAGTATGTACTTGTAAGCTTTCAATGTTGGATATTTTTCTGGTGCTCTGTTTCAAGTGTTACATGATGTTTGAGTAATAAGATATATGAAACTTGGGCAATGACATCTTTGCCCTGAATTTATGTTAATTTCATTGGTTATATTGACACTAAGCATCACCGACAAACACAGAGCCCTCTCTTTTATTCTGGTTTAGAATCCAGTAATGTTTATTTTCTTATTTTGCTCCAATTCTTTGGCAACTTACAAATTTTATTTGGGTTTCCCTATGGGAAATTACTAGAAAATCTGGGCCGTGTTTTAGCAAAATACCAGTTTCGCTCTAGTGCGAGTTTTTATATCATGGCTCCATAATCTGTTTACTTATTTATTTAAGTGTTATATACCAAGTTCGTGCTTTAATAAAAGGTGATAAAAGTAGGTGCTTGCTTGTTGTGGAAGTATGATACAGAAGGCATGCATGAGAGAATAGTTTTTTTGGGTCTCAACTCAATGAGATGATTAATGATTATAAGTGGCTTTGCACCCAACAAAATCACTTTTAGGTAAAAAGGGAAAAAGAGAGTTAAACTATAGAGCTGAATTGAAACTGTTTGATGAGAGAGTAATCACCCTCTGTTCTTTTCATTTTTCTAGCATTTGTTGGAATCACTCAGATTTTGGGGACCGCTTAAATAATCCATGAGATGAGATGTGATTTGAGGCTTTAAGTTTTATGGCCGAGACTGATTACTGAACAAACTTCAACCAAACTATCACAATATTAAAAAAATACACAAGTGGTAGCACAATCTACATCTGAGCATACATTTATTGCTTTAGTTTCTTCTCTTTTTGATTTTACTTTTAGTTTATATGAACATACCTAAAACATGTGAAACTCATCTTTTTGACACTTTCTAGCTGTTTCTCTCCACTTGCTTCTTGGAGTTTAATTTTCAACTTTTACTTACAGTAAACTCCCTCAAGGGGTGTATGAGGCGCATATGGTCATTTTTGACCAAAGGATTACGTGGGAAAGCTGCATAAATTATAATCTAATGCCTAATTAGATGTTAGTTAGAGGGGTTTAGCCGTCGAATATTGGCAACTGATCATTTGTTCAGCTATGCATCTTATATTTTAGTTTTTTTTTCTTGGAACCGTTAGGATGACATAGAAGCGCCATCACTGACGACCTCCGGGGTTCCATAGACAACTATTTCGTATTTAATTAATTGATTCCAATTATTCCAGACCACGTTTTTCCTTTATCCGAGTCAAACACCATGAGTTATAGCCTGGACCAACCCCCCCAAAAGGGAAGTCATTTGGATTCATATTTAATTGTTCTTTTGCTTCAACTTCTTTGCATTTCTTAAATACACTTATGATATTCTATTTTATAAAAAAAAGAATTTGAAAAAAGAAAAGGGGTCTTACTTTCTTAGTCTTTCCAAGAGGAGCAATTATTTTAGTGCCATGCATAGCTGTGTAGAACGGTGGTATTATTGATGTTTGAGACGTTGTCATCTTTGGGAGTCATAGTTCCTGTATTTGCAAGTAGAGTATACTTGCAAGCAATAATTTCCCGGTTTCTTGTCTTGTTGTGACGTAAATCTAGCTTAACAACTAACATCTTTCCCAAATCAAGTATCAATTTATCCAAAGGTTCTATCATTTTTGCTCATCACCTCTACTAAGTTCTGTTTTAGTAGTCCTGAAATCTGAATCCATTTTCCTCATACTCCTTTTATGTATAAAACAAAGTCAAGACTAAAGACCTACAGATCATTTTCCTCCTCTTGCGTTTTCTTATATTTTGTTTCATAAGTGTTTATTAGAGATAGTAGAGACTTTTAAATATATTAACAGATCTGTCCCTAAATTACTACTTTGCCTATTTTGCTCTTACTAGTTCGATCGTTACGAAAAGCCTTGAATCGCATTAGGTGAGGAGGTTGTGCAAACAACGATCGTAGTCGACGAATTTCATTACTAGCTGACTTTATGTTCATGAAATCTTAGAGTTCAAAGGAACTTTTGTACATTGCAAGATCATTCTAACAAGTCCTAACGAGACAAATATTCCCTTAGAACATGTGAAACAACACACATCATCTCCATATTAAGCCCCACTTTCCTCATAAAATAAATAACACGTTGATTCATCACCAATGTTAGCGACCTTCCTAGCTTCCTCACTTGGGTGTGAAAGCCTGAAACAAAAAACAAATATTAAAACCAACTGTTAGTAGTTAGTACCAAATTTGATAACTTAGTCAAACATAATGTTATAATATAGAAAATTGTCATTATAGTATCTGTATAGGAAATCTTACTGCAAAAACGGTGGCGTGACCAGGATCGGCAAGATGAGCAAATAGGTTGTCAATCGGGCCAGTGCCAGTGTAAATGTGTTGGAACCAAGCGCCCATTACAGCCAACATAGCCAGCCTTCCATTCTTGATCTCCTTAGTCCTCAACTCCTTGATCTTCTCAGGTGAACCACTTCCCCACCCAAGTGGGTCGAACCAAAGCCCACCAGGGTATCCCACATCGGTACCAGTGAGCTTGTTGTTGGGGAAGATTGGGTCAGTGTTAACTGAACCGGGCTTGATGATATCGGCCCAACGCCTTCCCTCGGCCCACCCAATAAAGATGAGCTCAACAATGAAAAGGGTGGTTGTGTCCGTGAAGTACTCTTGTTCTCCTGCTGTGTACCATGATGGGGTGTTTAGAATGCCAATCTTTGTCAAGAATTCCGGAATGAAGATTCCAGCTGCTCCCAACATTGCCCATCGGCAGTGTACAATTTCTGCTTGCTGATTCCATCTCAGACTGTCAGGGTCAGATCCTATTCAATTCGGAAAAAAAAAATTAAAAATAATAATAATTATGGTTAAACCGTCACATGATTTAATTTTATGTTTTTCTTAACGATATGGTTTTGGGCATTTTGACTTACCCAGGCCAAGAGGGTCAAAACCAAAGTCACCTGGAAGGCTGCAATGTGATTACAATGTAACGTATTATGAACAAAACATAATATGTGTATCTTATACAATACGGGAAGAGAAATGCTAACGACAAATGTGTCATATAATGTTACACAATATGTTTGATTAGACAATCAAATGTGTTATAATTTGAATCATTTAGAGAAATGAGAAGGAGTTGATGTACGGACCTGCCATCGAGCCATGGAGGAGGGGTGCTGCCTGGGAACCACAGGGGTCTGTCGGGATCAGCTGCGGCGCAAACGGTAGCCGATGATCTAGACCTGATTGGAGCTGTCAAGCTTTTCACTCTCAATTTCTGTCTTCCAAGGAAAGCACCCTTGGTGACCCCCAAACTTGTCACACTCTTCTGGGAACTGCAGTCAATTTATTTTTCACCTCACGTTATTTACTTATTTCCATCCAAAAACTCTGACCATATTAAACAAAGTCGTATAAGATCTCTAAGATGTATCTATATAATTAAGTAACACTCCACTTACAAACAGCTTAAGTTGTACATTCAACATAAATAAAGCTTAAGCGAAATTGGTTTGTTCAATTCATGCCTTCCTAAACAAAACGTGAATTTTGCACGTATATACACATAATATAAACGTTCCAAACTAGATGGTACAAGGACATAACAAAATATAAATTAAAATAAATAAATAATTAATTAATTAATAATAAGCTTGCCTGGGGGAAGATATGGCGACAGCTGCAATGGCAGAAGAGGCACAAGCGGAAGCCATACTTGTGCGAGTTTAAGTCCAAAACTTTATTACAAAATGTTGGTATGTTGTGAGTTGAATATTTGGTGATAAAGTTAGAAGAATGTAAATGAGGTGAGGTCATGTATGGAATAGGAGGGGGGCTTATCTTCAAGGATAGGGGTGTGGATGTCCTATTGGCTTCTCGTTCGCCACGTGGCATGCAGAATCTGATTTCGAAACCACAGCACCTCTTCTTCTCCCTGCTTACCTGGAATAATCACAATCTGGTGGTTCACGTTTGAAGCTCATGTGTGATTCGGAGATTTTAGAACCTATATGGGCCATATCAATGTGGGACCCATGGGCATCTGAAAGTCCTCTCTAAGTGGTCCACTATATCCTTGTTTTGCCATTTCATTTTGGGCTTGTAACCATTTTTTACTGTTGTCATGACCCATCTATTGATTTCGAGTATATCGATCCAACTTACGGTTAGCCCAACAAATTCATCAATGTTTACTGTCAATTGATACAAGATAACGAGGTGTCACATTTTTCTTGATCAATATTTTAAATTTATCTAAATAAATGTCTAATTTTTAAATTTTATAATTAAATGTCTAAGTATATAAATTTTTATACTTAGTAGGTAAATATATCTACCAATTTTAGTTATTGTATTAAAATGTATTAAGTATATTTTTTATACTTGGTATATAAATATATATATACCGAATATTTTGTTATAATATTTAATAAATGGATATTTACTTAAATTGGGCCTAAAATTTGATCATATTTCTATAAAGTCCTTTTTATTTTCATTTTTTTAGCAAATGACTTCTACCATTTCTAATAGGCTTTAGTTGGTCTTTTTGTTCATTTTCTTTTGAACTAGTTATACACATCCAGAATATTTTTGTTTAGATAACTAGAATGATAAAGTATAACTTGAAATTAGTTGTTACTTAATTTGTAGTGAGAAACTTACAAATCACTATTAACCACCACAAAAGAAAACACTTCATTCAAATTATAAATCTAAAACAATATGTTAAGATTTCTTTTCTCTTTTTTTTTTTATAGGATAAGTTTGTCAAGATGTATTACGTCTCTGCTTGTTTGTTGGACCAAGGATCTCCAAGGTCCTTGCCTTATGTTACAACACACGCCATTCAATCGGACTAGATATTCAGGCTCAAAACATACACAATTCACCTTGATCAGGCCCAACCCAAGTATTTATTTCTTTGCAGAGAGACGTTAAATTCTTTGAAAATTAATTACTCCAATTTCTCTTGGTTTGATCCTTTTACCTTTTTCATCTGCTACCGTTCTTTTCCGAACTTAAACATTTGAATTAAGATTAAACATAGAGAAAGTGGAAGGTTCAAAAAAACAAAAAGGAAAAAGAAAAAGGGAGCATAGACCAAGTCAAAATGATTTTCAATAGAATCACAAATCCAAAAATAGAAATTAAGGGGAAAAAAAAAAAAAAGAAGTGACCGATTGTCCTACACATATTGTTCCGGACTAAACGTACAGATAAAGGAAAATATGAAAATGTTAACCCCACAGAAGAATGAAGAAAGGTGTTTGAAGAGAATCTCATCTGACCAAGTTGCATGCCATAACCTCATTCTTATCTTCGTGTACCAGTTGCCACTTGCCATAGAGACAAAATCATACACCTTACTTGTGTTACCCCGTATCAGTTCAAAGGCCAAGGCCCACTTCTCAACTTATCTCTTATACAACAATGGCCTCAAAACCTTCATACCCTCATAAACCACAGAGAGAATATGGAGGACATTTCTTTGTAGTAAAGGCATATCTCTTTAACAACTTCCAGGAATCCCATGCCTCCTCATGACCACCTTATACTGAATTCAACGTATATACATTATAATTTATACATGGCTGTTGTTACTTTTTACTCTTTAATGACGCATAGTGAGTCAATCCAGCTTGTCTCAAATATTTTTGTTAATTACAAGAACACGAGGGTAAATTGACACATAGGTAAATAATCGAACGCATTGTAAAGGGAATGGAAATAAGGAAACAATTTACTTTTTCCATTTATTCATATGCTTACTTATATTTGGACTCAAATTTTCGAGAATCTTTCAAATAATTAATGAAATTAAGGAGGAATGACTCAATTTTTCATTCATACCCAGTAACCAAGTCCTTTTCTTTGTATTCTTTTCATTATTGAATTGGTAAACATACTAAGCACATAGTGACATGTAAATTTTAGTTGCTACACAACCATACAAAGGCAATCTTGTTAAAGCTAGTTTAGAGATAGACTTATCATTTATGGCATAGACCACCCGATTCCAGGTCAAGACTCGAGATTATTACAAATTCTGAGACATGATATGTAAGCAAGATGCATATGATTTCAGTGTAAAAAGTTCTTAGATTTTGTTTTTCCCTTATGTGAGGTAGGAAAATAATTATCGAGGATTTGCTGATATGGTAAAGCGCCAACTAAGAGATTTGGTTTGGTGAAAAAAATTATATTTCATACGCAGTTTTAAGGAAGCAAGTGGTGCTTAGCCATTAATATGTCCAATATAATCATCAGTAATATGGTTTGAGGTCTACCAACAATATCAAAGCATGTTTGATAAGATTTAGCAGCAATCCTTAATGCGAAACAGATCCTGGATTTTCACATTTGTGTTCTCCTTTTTAACTTGCTTTGGATTCCTTATTATATAGTTTTTATTCATGCAAGCATGTGCTGGCTATTAGTGCTGCAATTATGTCCCAAAAGAATTATAGCATAAAAACAGTACTCAATTAATTATGTCACATACGAATTATAAAGCACAGAGATAGCTAGCAGTCTTTCAAAATTATATAACATTAAAAATATTTCTCTCTCCATAATAGTGGGGTCAATGAGTTTACCATAAAAGACTTTAGCTTTTCTTGTGGTCCTTTTTTCTTCATACATATCCATAGTTGCGGAGTCAACAAGCGAAGACGCAGTCCTGGGAAATGATTGACTTTGTGGAATAGAGAAGGACCAAACTCTCTTTTAGTGAGCTCTGTTCTGAAAGTACTAGATTTTATGCAACATTTGGGTGTTACAATGACTAAATTCAAAATCCCACTTGGGAAAAAGCATGGATTATTGTGTCGGATTCACCATATGTTCGGCCCTACGGAGAGCTATGATTTTGTTTTCTTAGTTAAATGTTCACACCCTCCATCATGCACCTCACATGCCAGTAGGGTTTTACCATAATATTGCTCATAAATTAGGCATCAAAATGTGATTGTGGGGGCAAATGAAAAATCCGAGGCCAATAATTTCTCAAGTTTGCTACTTGGGAGTGCTTCACAAGAAATACAAAGCTTTAGGACATTCAATTGGTAATTGATATCTCTTCCTTAGCCAAGGTGGCAACCGCTAAGCCACTAGCTTGCTACCACTAGCTTGCTAATTAGTTAACTTTTGTGGTTCTCAAAATCTAAGAGGGATTTCTATGTCGATAGTTTTTTACCATGCATTTCTCATTTTAAATTCGACTTTGAAACGTGAAATTTTCCTAATTAAGGATACACAAAGGGATGGATTTTGACCCAATTTTTGTTGGAATTAAGATTAACTGTCAACTCACAATATTATGTCTCTTTTGTATTTGTGGTTATTTTGGTCTTAGTACTAATTTGGGCTTCCATTAATAATTTCACATACAACAAGTTGTATTAGTAAAATGCCGAACTCTATCTAGTTAATATTTCTGTTTGATTTTATTTATTTGTTTACTGATCAGTACCAAATCTTATGCATATAAATACTATTTATGTATATATATAGAATTGTGTACTTGTTTAGTACCAATCTCATACTAATACTGATCAAGAATTTGTCGTTGAATGCACTAGTTAAAAATAATGACTTTTATATTATTTGACTCCATTAGTGCCAGATATTTTTGAGATTGAGTAATTCATATGCATGAATGTAGGTACATGAACAATGAACGGAATGTGTAATTAATAATATCATGGCTGAGTTCATGCCTGCTACTCTGTTTTCTTAGACGCTGTTGACATTTTTATTTAGTTTAGAAGCAGGCAACTTAGAACCATTTCTTTATTAGTGTAATATAACGATATAATCAAATATAAAAATCCATGCAAAAATATGCAAGCGAGTTTACATAAAAATAACACTTTAAATTGTTTATATAATTGAAAAAACACGTACACGGACAGAAGTTTTATGAGAAGTCAAAGCCTGGAGAGCTAAGATCAGTAAGACAGGCTTGAACCCACGTCATGACTTTAGCAACTTAATCATCTATTTAATATCCCACTCAGAGACTTTACTTTCAATTATATATAATCATAACGCTCACAGAATTGGATACAACATCATTACCCATCTGACAAGGAATTATGTACTAATCATGGAACTGTAAACAATATGATGAAGTGGGTTACTAACCTTCAAATTCTTTGTTTTAATAATAACCATTTTATCTTTCTACCTATGAAATTTTCCAAATTTTCCAACAAGAAATATTGCAGTATTATGTGTGAAGGGAATTCGGTCTACATATATAAATTATAATAACCTCACATTTGTGTATCATGTTGAGCTTAATTAGCTTAGTGTAGCTTTCATTTTAGCCATGTCCCACGTCAAAAAAAAATTCATTCGTTTTCTTTTCCTATCATATTCCAAAAAGAGGTCAATTTATGCTACTCTAGGTCTTGTACCTAAATGTACCCTAAGAAAAAGTACCCCCTTTTTCCCCTTCAACTACTCCAGTGCCAAACTTGTGGTCATTCTCACTTCTTAGCTCCTTTTAGTACCAAACTTCAGACCAACAAAATCAAGATTCTCACGAAGAGTGAGCTAGAAAACCCCAGAAATATTGAAGCCTGCTACAATTTTAGCGAAGGAATTTAGTTCCTCCTCCACACTCGACTCATCCAGTGATCGTGACCCGTCATATAAATTTGTAAAACCTCTACATCAAGCCGAAATTACACACTCTGAAAAGGAAATATAGACACCAAAAATCAAATTGAAAATCAGAACCATATGGCTAATATCTTTTAATCAGGATTAGTCGCCGACCAAACATCATGATTTTGTTCGTATTAGGTACAAATTGATGGAATCCCAATATTGCTAATATGCTTTATCACCTAATCCTCTCCTATTGATCAATTTATACACAAGAATATACGTTTGTCGGTCTTTTGGACGGCCTTTGCACCGTCATCAGGTTATGTATGTTTTCATACTAGTCAACCTTTTTATGATTATCTCTATTATTGTCGTTATTATTATTAACATTTTGATAGTGAAGGGCCTTATTTATATGATTTAGAGATGAATATCGGCATATTAATTTTATTTGTTAAATAAGTCAAAAAGAGAGGACATTTAGCAAAATAAGTTAGATAAAATGGAGCTCTCAACCGTGACGTCGAAACTTGTTAGTAGTACTACCACAAGTCGTCCGTCAATGGTACATGAATATTATACGTTAAGTACTTCCTAGCTAATGGCTGCACTTGCAACATGATCAACAGCTAGTTACAATTGTCTTATAATTTAAAGAAAATCAATGTAATTAATCATATAATATGTGTCAATTGCAGCATGATCCACTAGCTAGTTACAATTTTCTTATAACCTTAAGAAAATTAATTAAATTAATGTTATCAGTAGGCGTCATTTGTTTTTGTTCTAACGCTTTTTTTAATTATTTTTTTAAAGTTTAGATTGAAAAGAACGCTTATTTTATGTGAAATCATGATGTGGAGATATACGCTAAATACGTACAATCTAAAGCAATACATCAAAAGCTACTTACTTGTGCTATTTTTTATGAATTGGGTGTTAATCCGAGTGTTACGTAATGTGAATTTAATTTCTAGAAGTTATTGTAACATCAAAGTGAAATTTAAAATTTGGAATAAGTTTCATTTTCTAAAACTTGCTAAAATGTATGCATTTTGTCTTAAATTTATAAATATATATCGTAACTTGGCATCTACCATGCCGCAATTTCTTTATTTTTCTAATAAAAACATAAATATTTTACTTATAAGTCCTTTTCAGTCTTTTTTTTTTTATAATCAAGTCTTTTTCGGTCTTATTTCATGCATATGATCATTGAGTATCTCTCTATCGTCAATATAATTAAACTTAGCGAAAACATATCTACAGTGACAATATCTATAACGACGACATCATATCGTCGTTATAATTTTGATGGACAAAATTAGTGTCACGACCTAAAATCCGGACTAGTGGCAGAAGGGAAATTTCACAAAGGTGGAAAATTCCTTGATTTATTTGAAAAATGTCAAAAGTTCTAGTTTTTATAAAAACGGTCCATTTAAATAAAATAATCGGAATTCCATCCCGTGAACCACTCCCACGATTCGTATACACCATCAAAAATAAATTGAACAATTACTTAAAAACATGAAATTAAATACAAAACCCAGCATCATTGTCATCCACGACAGAAGTCAAACACCAGAATGACATACATAAGTTTGCAGATAAAATAGAAAGCAGTAATCTTGGTTCAATGCTAACACAAAATCCAAATAGTCCAAAGACTACGACAACAAACTCCTAGCATTACCAATAGATGAATTGCAATCAGGATGACCTCTTACTCCTCTTGATCACCAAGATCGCACTGGACACCACCTGAGGAGGAAGGTAGGGGGATGAGCATACAATGCCCAGTAGGAAAATAGTTACCTCGGGGAAAAATAGTTCAGTGATGGGAATCTCCTGCATAGTTAGTTCAAATCGAAAACATACACGCATATATATATATATATAATCTAAACCGGGAGCCAATATATATATAAC
Organism: Parasponia andersonii; assembly: GCA_002914805.1. Lineage (NCBI taxonomy): Eukaryota > Viridiplantae > Streptophyta > Magnoliopsida > Rosales > Cannabaceae > Trema > Trema andersonii. The sequence continues at coordinate 405,159 of JXTB01000243.1, read as the reverse complement.
AGTGTAATCAAAACCATCACTCCATATGCACATGACACAAATCAACCCATACCCATGAGCTCATATCCTCTCATCTGTGGAAACCCAGGATAATGGCACTAAGTGTACCTAACAGCCTGCCTGATACCTAAGCCTATACCCGGTGGGGACACCCATGTGTCTCCTACCAAACCTGGAGGGGCAACCGAATTGCCTACACCTGCCAAATGGGGAGGTAATCAAAAGTAACAAGACCTCGTACGAGTTTACAGACTTTCACTGACGGTGGGGTACGCAACGCCACACTGTAAAACCCACGATGCTCATGTATGATCCTATGACACGTGCAATACAGAACTGAAGTGTAAAAACTACTGTATTCTGGTTTTTCAGGAAAACATGCATAATAGGGTTTTATAGAAAAACGGGCAGCATAACGGCCCTATTTTTGATATACCTAAAATAACCTGCACACAGCAAATTCTCAGAGCAGTACAATATATATCGTATAACCAGATTCAATCACATATAATTCAAATCATTAAAAATACACTTGTTCTTATATGCTACAGAAAATAATTTTTAACTCAAAACAGTATAAAACGAAGGTAACTAAACCCCAACCTCAACAGAATAGTGACACCACGCTATTCAGTCTTCAAGGTGTCATTGATGATCGCGCGGAAGGTCAAGAACCAATTCCAAGCCCTCGATCGTCTTCTTGCAAAAAACTAACTTTCTCACCGGAGCTTCAATTCCACAAATGGACCTCTTCACAGAATTCCTAGCACCCAAAATAGCTAGGTTAGACATATAACTTGTCCAATTCGGGTCCGGGCCTACACCGGACCGGTGGCACGCAAAACGAGACAAAATATTGACCGTCCGATCTCGATTTTCGTGCCGATCACCAAACCACACAATATATATATCAATCTTCTCCATTTTCTGAGTACATTCCAAAAATGCAGTCAAAAACGTAATCCAACAGCTGGATCGAGAACAACAACCATAAACTCGAAATGCCCAAAAATGACAACTTTCAATCCGGGCAAAATGGAGTTGAGATATATATAGTTTGATGATCCTTGCGACGATATGAATCCAGCGGGACCGGTTTGAGGACGAATGTTGGCCGGAATCGTCGCCGGTGACGGAAAAACCGAATTGGGTCAAAACAGCATCAATAGCTTTTTCCGGCGACACAGGCGGTGGCAGCAAGCGGCGAGGGGCGGCAGAGCTTCGTGGCAACCTGGCGGAGGCTCGTCGGCTGGTTGGTGTGGTGGACGGTGGCCGGAGGCTATCCTACGATGGTGCGGCCGAGAGAGATCTGAGAGAGGAGAGAGAAAGAGAGTTTCAGGGAGAGAGAGAGAGAAGAAGAGAGGGGATTGGTTGAGCAGGGCCACGTGGCCCAATCTTATAGGGCTGTGTAATTTTTCAAAAATTGCACATAAGTTCCCAAAATTTCAAATCTCTATCAATCTAGTCCCCCAAAATTTGCAATTTAGTCCCTCTGTACAAAACTTTTGCAAATTAATCCCCACAATATTTTATCCAGAAAATTGGTAAAATGTCCAAATTACCCTTGAAAATTCCAGGTTTTTACAATTAGCGTTATATCTCACGTCAAAAATTATCGATACATTCTATAATGATGATAAATATCGTCGTTATAGGGTTTACTTAATAAATTTTAATTTTTTAAGATAAAAAAAGTAAAAAATTAACATTTGTTGTCGCTATAAATTTTAATTTTTTTAAAATATAAAAAAATAAAAAATAATAATCAATTTAATATATTTAACCTATAGCGGCGAGAAAAGTCGTCACCATTATAGGTTTTGAATGAAATTTTAAGTGATAATTTTTACCGCTCCAAATTTTTTAAAAAAGATAAATAAATTATTTTATTTTACCTATAGCGACGACATTTTGTCGTTACTATAGTTTTTAAATAAAATTTTAAACGATAATATTTACCGCGTTCAATTTCAAAATTTGAATAAAACAGTGTTATTCGGGCTATAGCGACGACTTCACTATCTAAATGTCGTTGCTATATATGTTGTATGATAAAAACTCAAATATTTTTCTTCTTCTCATTCATTTACTCACTCTCTCTAAATCCCATTCCCTCTCATCCTTTTTCTCCAATTTTCACTCTCTCTCACTCCCTCTTATTTCTCACTAATATATATTCATATATATATATATATATATATATATATATGACATCTAATTTTTTTTCTTTTATGTATTTATGTAAATATTTTGTTATAAATACTAATTTTTTGTTTCTTTAATTAATTATTACTCAGGTTTGTGTTGTGTTAAATTTCAAGTTTTTTTCTTCATTAGAGAGGTAAGTTTCCCTAAATTCTATTGTAGTTTAATTGATTTTTTATATAAACGGATTAATTAATATTTTAGATATTTTTGGATTTTATGTTATAATTTTGTGGAGAATTTATTGATTTTAGGCAATATACTTTTTGTGAAATATATATATATATATATATATTAGTTTATGAAAGTTATTAATAGTTTGATTTTAGAGTATAGAATATGTTTGTTTAAGAGTATTAGTTTTAATTTTTGACTTTGATTGTTTTTTTCTGGATTGATTTTAATTCTTGTGTGTATAACTTTATTGTTTATCTTTTAAAAATAATGATTTAGGAAATAATTTAGATTAATTAAATTAATTGTAAATTTTTTAAAAATTTGTGATATTTATAATAACAACATTTATCATGATTGTAAATATTAATTTATATATATATTTTAAAAAATATGTCTATATATCGTCACTATAGAAAGTCTATATTAACCAATCTATAACGATGACTATATTATATTGATTTTATTGCCGTTATAGACTTATAATGATGATAATCTAATCTATAGCAAGTGTAACTTGAAAATTATTGAAATGTCAATGCCAAGTTACCATAATAAAGTAACTAAATCCACCCCTTGTTATGTACACAGTGTGACAAATGAACAACGACAACAAATATGTTGACATTTTTAACCGTGGCAGAGAACTAGTAACGTCGGCAATAAAATAGTACTTTTTCTAGCGAGTTTATAAAATAATAGTTAGTCTTTCACTTTCTATTTTTATTTTCTGGTGAGAAGATGAATATATAGATGACGGAGAGATAAGATGATCTTTTTTCTAAAAAAAATTATATGTTCTTTTCTGACAGAAATTTTGCTGAATTCTTCAAAGTAGATTGTTACGAAAATGATAATATATACAAAGTAATAGCTAAGCTATTTAATCATAACTTAATTACATAAGTATAGTATAGCAAACTAGTTAGTTGGTTAAAAAGAAAATGACTAGAAAAAAGGAAGAAAGAGATTAATAATTAATTGAAACAGAGAATAAAGTGGAAAGAGCTGTTAGATACCCGATTAATTATATAAGATCTCATTAGGGCCCAAACATATAATTTGCAATGTCTTAGAATCTTTTACAGCGACCTTTTCTTGTGCTTTTATCCTTTTATATTTTTTGCCGCATATGTAATGATTATATGTGATACTATGAAGAGAGAGAAAGCATTCCAGTGTGAAAGTTTAGAAAAGAAGAAGAAAAAGTAGTATTCAAAGTTGTCACATTTTAATAAGTAGTGCATGAACAAGAGTATTATTTACAGAAATTAATCAGAAATGTGTGAAATGATTAAGATATATACATATTTATATTTATATTTATAAGGATAACTTTAATGAGAATTTGAAGAAGATTAGCTAATAATAAACCCAATTGGAAGGCTTAGTTAGTTAAGACTTAAGTTGAGGTCAATATCACTAACATACTTACCATGTAAGAAAAGGGTGTCCCAAGACTGGCTGGCAATAAGCAATCTTACTGCCGAACTTTTGTTTCTGAGATTTCAAAACTACTACTTAATTCAAACTTTAAGAGTAATAATATTAATAACACTACTGCTTATAACTGGTTTTCGTTGACATTAGACCCCTCAAGTTACGCCGCACATATGCAAAATCACTAAATTCTCTTCTTCTTCGCGTCTCTACATATAGTCTATACTTCCCATTATTGTGATTTACTGTTACTTTTTATTTCACATTTTTCCAATGATCCACTTTTAAGTTTTATTTTTTATTTTTTATGAAAAATAAAGAAAAAGAAGTTTGCAATACATAGTTCCATTAATGTTAGTAAGGATTAAGTCGGGAGAATTTGGGAACCGGTAGTATAAGACTAGAATATATATGCTTTTTTTCTAGAGGGGTCTTAAAACCATTTAGATACGAGGTCTTCTTATTCTTAATAAGAAAAAAAGAAAAAGATACGAGGTCTACAAAAAATTAAAAAATAATAAAAAATAAAGAAAGAAACATTATCGGAATGGACACTATTGTTCCAAGTAGCAAAAAAGGTAACCCCAAATTAGTTTTGTCTGCCTGACCGATATCTGTCCATGGAGTAGAAATCCTTGAATCCAAAGGTAAAATGCTTTAGTGGGAGAACCTGTTCTTTTCTTCATTGTAAGTAATTTATTGGGATTCTTTTTGGTATTAAATTAATTAATTGCTAAGGAAGGATTTGATTCCGAAAGGAAAAAAAAAAAAGTAAATAAATAAATAAAAAAATAGAGTGGACAGAGAATGTTTAGATTCCTTGAAAATTACTCAAACATTGGGCCAGCACGTGTGCACGCTTACTGGGATTTTACACTGCAAACGAGAGGAGAAGTGTATATCAAATCAAAAGCTCTCTCACAGAAAACAGATGTCAAATCCGTTAAGCAACATCCTTACTTCCCTCTCTCTAATTACATCCCCATTTATAGTTCGTTACGCTAAATTCTCACAAATCCCAAATACTTTAATTAATTATTTTTTTAGAGCATTTAGGAATGAGAATGATAGAGGTTTACGCTAGCTTGAGCTGCCATTGTGATTAATATATGTACTTTTTAATAAACCAATTAACCACGCATAATTAAATGCTGTTTTAACCCCTTTTTCTTATTATATACACGTGTGTTGGAGCGATTTCTCACCAGTCGTCCACGTGTCTTGAACTGCTGATGCTGGATTCTCCAACTGTTCACGTGTCCTTGCTGTCTCAAAACTCTCTGAACTCCAAGCAAGATCGGAGAGGCGGGGGTGGCTACCTGCAAAGACTCTCCGATGCTTAAGTCAGTGGTTTTTCTTTGCGTTTTGTGGTAGCAAGGAGAAAAATATATCAGTCTCAATATCTATCTCTTTGTTGTGTTTTCTCTTTTCTTTTGCTCTCTGACTGTTTTATGTTTACAAGTTTTTTTGTGCGAACCTCCTTTCTTAGGAATGCATAGCTTCAATATATGTAGTTCTCGGATAGTGAATTACCTGGTTCTCTCTGTTTTTTAAAAAGGAATTAGTACCTTTCACCTCAAGATCTTTTTTAACCGTGACGGGCCGAGATTTCTGTGACCTCTTCTGTGCTACCGTGGCCTGATTTTCGCCGCCTCCTACGGCTTCAATCTGTCAGGAGCAAGATTTGGGCAAATCGCCGTTCTGTCAGGACGGCTTGTCCCTGCGCGCGCACCTACCCAAAAACGCATTAAATGCTCTGTCCGGATCTAGAGCCGTGGGGCTGCTCTCCATCGCATCCAGTCTGAAGACCCTTGGGGCTTCTGACCCCTACGACTGTTGAGGTAAGGGTCGTTGTTCCTAGACAGCAGACCCTTGGGGCCTCAGACCGCCAGCTGTCGTGGTTGGGGTCTGACTGGCTGAAGCGTTTGGGATCAGTGGTGGATTCTGCCTTAAATTCAGAAGACCTAAAGGCCGATGGCGAGATCACGTGCGATCCGCGTGGCCCTTCTCGTGGTGCAAGGTTCGGGAATGGGCCCCACAACGTGTATATATATATATATATTTTTTTTTTTTGCATGGTCGATCATTGGAGTTTTAATTATATATCTTTTTCTCGAGCCTTGAATATTGTCTGATATAATGCAATAACTTCTTCTGCTCAAGATAACGTGAAACTTGAAGCATTTTTTAAAAAGAAAATATTTAAAACAAAATTAGATAAAAAAAAATAAACGATTAATAGAAATATTTTAAAGAATAAACACGTGTTATGCTTAAGTAGTGTTTGGGAATTTGAATAATAAATATGGGAGTTGCTATTAGCTTGATCGTCGTTAATTTTGAGGAGTTTCTTAATTAGAAATGTACTTAGGACGGAAGAGAATAAAAACGTGAACAATCAAACAACAGTGGTTAGGACGGTGGCATGTCATCTTGGTGTGTCATTGCCTTAATTTAAGGTCTATAGTACGCTCCTCTCGTGATGTTTTAGTTAGAGTTAGTCACCGGCCTTGCACTATTACTACCCAAAAAATAGATATATCATGGTTTTAATTTACATAATCAAACAACTCAATTACATATCTTTGATTCCTTTCAAGAAAATTACATATATTTGGCTTCACATAAAAACAAAATCATATTGAAAAATTATGTTTGCCATATCAAGCTATAATTATGTATCAGTTTGCATTATTTATTGAAATTGGGGGAATTTTATCAAATATATGGAAATCTAGACGAGGATGACCCTTTTAATTATGAATTATGATTTTTTGGAAAAATAAAATTGAATCCAAAAGGATTAATATATAACTTTGCTTTGTTTACTCTATTTCCACCGCTATATGATAGATGAAATGGACGATCTGTACCACAAAAAACGAGAGCCTAACGTTTCCATTGTCATCACAAGTAGTACTCTTAGCTGTTTATCAGTATTTTTCACTTTTCGTTGGGTGGTTCCCACATTCTTAATGTGAAAGTTCAAGAATGAGTATGTACCACAGCAATGCAAGTCGTTAGTGCCAGTTTGGAATAAATATTAACTTCTTAATGGAATGACGAATATTAATTTTCCCCCTTTTGTCTCACATTTGTGTTTAGCCACATCACTTTCTTTTTTTTTTTCTTTTTCTTTTTGTTCACAACTAATTTATACTCATCTCTTTCGTTCCATAAAAAATTTGTAGACTTTTCATACAAGTATATATACACCATCCAATCACCTAACATTGTGAAAAGATCTTTGTCAACGTCGGATTTCATGCATACGGCGGCTCTTGACACTTCCCTCCACACAAGCATTTACGGTTCTTCTAATTTGCTTTGTTAATCATTCTAAAATTGTCTATTTTAAAAAAATTCATCTTCCAAAACAATTTACAAAAAAAGTTAAAAAATTAATAATCAAAACTTATTGTCTACCACGTAATATATATCCGCCTTCTATAAATTTAGGTCAAGTCTAGCTCCTAGGATCAGAATTGAGAAGTACTTGTGTGTTCCACCCACTCCACATCTTGATAACCTTATCACTTGCACATGCAACAAAAAAACAAAATAACACACAGCAAGAAGATCCTTGTACCGCAAGAGTAAAAACCGCTAGAAATTTCTAGCTACGTGGCCTTATTCAATTGGTTCTGTAGAATTTAAATGCTGACCCCATTTATTGGACAGAAGTGATTGCTACCCACTTAAGAATCCGGTGTGGTTGGTTACATTATTACCATGCTTAGAGTTTTGGTGAGTAAATTTTTATGCAAGTTCACTTACCATGCACGTAAAGGCGATTTTCTTATTGTCCCATTGCTAGGTAGCATAAAGCAACCCATCACTCCTTGCTTGCACGGCGAACCAGTTACCTAGACCGACGAAATACATACATACATACATATATATATATATATATATATATATATATCGATATAGACAAGGAATTCCCAAGGAAGCCGCTGCATTTCACTTTGAAGGGCTTTGAGATAGGGGTATTTTGGTCATTTCCAGCATTGCATGACCTCTACTCAAATCAGTAGCAAATTAGGTTGTATTCCAAAATCCAAAGAGAGAAGTGCTATGACTTGTCACTCAGTGTGGCAAGGACAACGTAAAAGTAGTTCCACCTCAGAGATGTGTTTGAACATTTTGTGCAAACAATATTAAAACGGCAATTATATTACGGTTAATAATAATATATTGGTAATATTGTAACATTATTTATATCACACGGTCTTCGGTTCAGTCAAACCTACGTCAGTCTGACTTAATAGAATATCCAGTCACGTGCGATCAAGGGGATCATGTGTCGTAACATCAACAGGCTGATTAGTTTGGATTATTGTTGGTGCCAAATCACATAAATATAGCCGGCTATATTCAGCGAAAAATTTGGTCAGAGTTTTGCTGCTACATATATGGAAAAGCTGAGGTCTATTCTAATACATCACATTAGTTATTTGACCTGACTCCTTCCGGGTTAAAGAGAGGCTTCTCTCATGCAAAAGGTTCTATAGAAGTCCGAGCTCTATATGGCCCAGCCAAATGCATGCTTTGTCATAATTTTCGTGACCATTTTCTTTAATAATCATTTATAACTTGTGCTATTACAGAATTATTTTGTAGACTATTAATAATGAAAAAATTAAATTACGATATGGGTTTTCTGGGTTTTTCTTTTCTTCTTCCTTTTTTTTTTTTTCCATTTTGGTCATTATATATTTATATTGAGGTAAATGATAGCAAAGTACACATAGTTATGAAGCAAAAATTGGCTTAGACCATACTCAAGGGCGGGCATGAAGTCACGTGCTGAGGGTGGTGGGTTCATTCGATGACCACCAGTTACGAGGGGTCCCTTAGCGACTGGCAAATGCGTTAAGCAACATCCTCTGCATTGTCTCACTCAAATTCTCTGGCTTAATTAGTCGGTGGCGCATGGCTTGTGGGTTCGGTTTATATATATAATGTCAAGAGAGAGATCTTTTAATTCTGTGAAGCTGGCTTCATCGCTTCCATTAATAATAGTTTTAAATCCCAACGTACGGAATTATTCAAGTAGCATGAGATTGATATTTCTCTACGTAAACCTTGTCATTGGTCTAAAATATCGCCCTAGTTTATGTGATGATCTGTACTACTTTGTGATTGTAATTATTACTCCATTAAGACAAACCCTTTACCTTACCCCACTCTTATGCCGTGATATATTTATCTAGCACTTTTTTTATATTACTTTTCAGTAGAATTTGGAAAAATATTGGGCATGCACGCAGCTCAGTTTCAAAAGGATGTAAATTAAACCATTAGTAGAAGGAGAATTTACTCAGCCAAGCTATTTGACTTTTTGTGTTTCAGAAAAAAAAAACGTTATGTGTTTTAAATTACCTAGAACTCACAATTACTCACTTTCTACCAAAATAAAATATGTACATGTATAAACATATTTACTGGCTCCGGCAATTATATATAACGGGCGTGAAAGCAATGGTTTTGTGAACAAGAGATTTTTTCATAAAGAGTGAGTGGTGCTTATATGAGCCAACAAGTATAAGGCTTATCTTATTTTTGTCAAATCTTTGTGAGTTGATTTTGAGTGGTCCATAAAAACGAAAACCAAAATGAGGAATATAATCATATTCAGTATGGAGCCGTTACTTTACACACAAATCTTGTGCGTGCCCATTTAAAAGACATCCGATTCCTATCCCTATCCAATTAAGATAACTCCACGCGTATATATACATAAATAATTAATGCATTTCCTTCCATATCTACGATTTTATACTCAAATTTATCGTATTTTTAATTTCTTCTTTTCTAAAAAATATAATAATAATTAAGCTATATATAGCTATTAGCCATGCATCCTCTCTTTCAGATATACTAATCAATAATAATAATAATAATAATACATTAACTGAAACTGACATATTTGAATTCCCGTGACTATGTTTTAAAGTTTGCTAGAAAAGTTTGCTATATTTATTTAGAAGAATACTAATAAAAAAAGGAGTTTTTTTATTCTCTTTTGATATCTCCTCTTATATTATTTATTTTTAGGAATAATAACAAAAATATCCCCAGAGTTTTGATGAAATATTCAATATAAACCTTCAATATACATCTACAATTTTCATAAATTACAAAAATATCTCCTATGATTGGCAAAGTAATACAAATTTCACCCCTATAACTTATTAGGTCAAAATTAACAAACAAAGTATCAAAGTTATCCTCTTTCTAAACCTGTAATAAAATAAATATTATTTAAAGAGCTATAAATAGTGTTCAACGAAAAAAAAATAGTGGTGGATGAAAAAGAAAAATGACTTAGAATAAGAAGATTTGATAAAAAAAAAAGCCTTATATAATTTTTTTTAAAGAAACTTTTTTATTTTTAGCTATTTAATTGTATTTAAGTAATGGTATCTTAGTCATTTAAAAAAAATATTTGTTACAAGTTTAGAGAGAGTAATTTAGACATTTTGTTTGTTGATTTTGACTTAATAAATTATACGAGTAAAAGTTGTATTAATTTATCAATAAGAAGAGATATTTTTATAATTTATGAAAATTTAAGAAATATATTAAACATTTCATCAAAATTCAGAAAATATTTGTCTTATTATCCTATTTTTTATACTCACTTAAATTCTACTAAAATATCTTAAATTTTAATAGTATCAGAAAATTCATGTATGTTCCTTTCCCAAAAAAAAGTAATAATGTATATTGGATTCCACTCGTACCGCTAGCATGCTCATTAGGTTATCGGAGGATATAATTTAAGAAGGTAAAATTAGACCCAAAAAAAAAAATACTTATAACTTCTCCAAGAGCAGCCAATGAGGAGTGCAGACTTGGAGCGGAGTCAAACTGGTTGACTCGTCAAAATTACGGAGACAGAGAGAGTGGCGTGGGCATATTATGGGGTGGCCGCTGAAGCTGTTGCTTGGAGCTTCAGAATTTGTCTTTGCATACGTGGCACAGCCTTTATGTGCCACCAGACGTGGATGTTGCCACGTGTCCCGTTAGAAGGGAGCCGTGCGACGCTTAGAGGGAACAGCGCAGCTGTCCGTAAACCTCCTAACAAAAGTGGGGCCCTCACGTAACAGCTCTCTTTAACAGATTCTGTCGTAATTTTGCGAGAAAAAGGTCTCGTCTCTCGCTTGGAGTTGTTTCGTCTTTTGTTGAGACTTGAGAAGAAGCAAGGCTCTTTCCCTTGGAGTCTACCTCATTCATGCGTCTTTCCTCAACAAACCCCTCAACCGTTAGATATATCTACAAATTATCAAGTAATTAATAAGGGGTTGCATTGGTATTTGACATTCGTCGTCTTAGAAGAGTGATATAGTATTGAGATATCAAAATTTTGTTCGAAAAACTTACACCGACATGACATTATTTATAATATTCATATAGATTTAAATAGTGTAGTCTTATTTTAAAATAAAAATAGTTGAAATACCGTTAATATGTATTTTTTGTGCAAAATTTGTGTATCTATCATTGCTCAATATAAACATAATTTGATAAAATATTTGTGATTTAGTTAAATATTGGTAAATATATTTAATATCTTGATATTAGTACACCTAAAAACTTGTTAGGATTGATTCCAATTTGTGCTTTTATTTTTTATTTGTATGGGTAACTTTTAAAACATTTGACATATAAAAAAGAATAAAACACTTTAAACGTTATTGTACCTTAAAATGAAACCACTATAAGATAACGGCAATCATCTTCCTTTTGTTTTTTTTGGTTCAAATTTTGTGTCCAACTGAATGGATAGGTTGTGCCAAATCATATAATAATTTTAACTAAATCAATATATTAAAGGTAAAAAACTAGGAACTACTTGATTTTTGAATTTGTGTAATGTACAAAGTTGACATTCATTAGTGTCACGACCCAAAATCCGGGTCAGTGGCAAAAGGGGAATTTCACAAAGGTGGAAAATTCTTTGATTTATTTGAAAAGTGTCAAATGTTCTAGTTTTTATAAAAACGGTCCATTTAAATAAAATAATCGGAATTCCATCCCGTGAACTACTCCCACAGTTCGTATACACCATTAAACATAGACTGAATAATAATTAAAAATCACGAAGTCACATAAAAGCCCAAGTATCACCATCATCCACAACAAAAGTAAAATACCAGAATGGCATAAATAAGTTCACAGACAAAAAAAGAAAGCAGTAATCTAGGTTCAATACTAATACAAAACCCAAATAGTCCAAAAAATACGACAACAAACTCCTAGCATTACCAAGAGACGAACTGCAATCCAGATGACCTCTTACTCCTCTTGATCACCAAGATCGCACTAGACACCACCTGAGGAAGAATGTAGGGGGGTGAGCATAAAATGCCCAGTAGGAAAAACAATTACCTCGATCGAAAACATTTTAGTGATGAGGAATTCTTGCATGCTTAGTTTAGTCCAAAACATACATATATATATAATATAAACCGGATATCCATATATATATAAAAAGTAGTATAATCAAAACCATCCAATTCATATGTTGCAGAAAAAAAGTTTTATTCAAAAATGATATAAAACAGAGGTAATTGAGTCCCTACCTCGCTCGAATAGTAATACCACGCTATCGAATCCTCAAGGTGTCGTTGACGATCGTCCGGAGGGTCGGGAACCAATTCCAAGCCCTCGATCATCCTCTTGCGAAAAATCAACTTCTCATCGGAGCTTCAATTCCACAAACGGACCTCTTCGCTGAATTCCTAGCACCCAAAATAGCTAGGTTAGACATATAACTTGTCCAATTCGGGTCCAGGCCCACACCGGGCCGGTGGCATGTAAAATAAGGCAAATCTCGACCGTCCGATCTCGATTTCTGTGCCAATTACCAAACGTAGACAATATATATATCAAACTTCTCCATTTTTTGAGTACATTCCAAAAATGACAACAAAAATACAATCCAACGGCCGGATCAAAAAGTCAAACTTAAACTCAAAATATCCAAAAATAGCAACTTTCAATCTGGGCAAAATGGGGTTGAGATATATATACCTTGATGATTCTTGCGACGAGACGAATCCAATGGGAATGGTTGGGGGTCAAATGGACGTCGGAATCGTCGCCAGTGGCCAAAAATTTGAAACGGCGACTTGGAGGTTTTCCGGTGATGCAGACGTCGGCAGTGACCGGGGAAGGGTGGCGGAGCTTCGGCATGGTCTGGCGAGTCGACGCCGGTCGGCGGCGCGGGCGGACGACGGCGGCGGCAACTCCTACGGTGGCCCCTGCTTCTTCCGGCCGAGAGAGATCCAAGTGAGAGAGAGAGAGAGAGAGTTTCAGGGAGAGAGAGAGAAGAAGAGAGAGAAATGAGTGAGCAAATCCACATAAGTCTCCAAATTTTAAATCTCTATCAATCTAGTCCCCCAAAAATTACAATTTAGTCCTTCTGCACAAATTTTTTGCTAATTAATCCTCCCCCAATATTTTATCCGAAAAATTGGTAAATTGTCCAAATTACCCTCCCAAAATCTGGTTTTTTACATTCTCCCTTCTTTATAAGAATTTCGTCCCGAAATTCAAAATACAAGTCAAGGTTTACATCACAATACAACTTCTAACTGAAAGTCAAACAAATGAGGGTACTTCTCGTATATCTTCGTCTCGAGTTCCCAAATAGCCTCTTCTTCCTTGTGATGTTCCCAAAGCACCTAAATAAGTAGAATCTCTCTGTTACGAAGCACCTTCAACTATCTAGCCAACAAATATATAGGCTACTCTTCATAGGATACATCTTCTTGGATCGGTACATGCACGTATTGAACAATATGAGATGGGTCCGGTTTGTACTTCTTCAACATCGACACGTGAAACACATTATGCACGTGACCCAACTGTACAGGCAGGTTCAAGCGATACGTCGCTGGTCCAATTCTCTCAGTGATCTGAAAGGGACCAATATACTTTGGAGCAAGCTTACCCTTAACCCCAAATCTTGTCACACCTCGCCTTGGAGTCACTTTCAAGAATACGGAATCACCAGTATCGAACTCTACCTCTCGTCTCTTCGGGTCAGCATAACTCTTCTGGTGACTCTGAATCTCTTTGAGTCTCTCTTGGATACCCTTGATCTTCTCAGTAGTCTCTTCAATCAACTCAGGTCCAAGAGTAATACGCTATTCGGGCTCTGCCCAAGACAAAGGCGATCTACACGGCTTTCCATACAACACTTCATATGGAGCCACGCCCACACAGGTCTGGTAACTGTTATTATAGGCAAATTCCACCAAAGGAAGATGATCATCCCAGTTCCCACCAAAGTCCAGTACAACATAGCATGTCCTTAAGAATCTGAATGGTCCTTTCAGACTGACCATCTAACTCAGGATGGTGAGCTATACTGATATCTAACTGCGTACCAGACGCTTTCTGCAAGGCTCTCCAAAACTTAGAAGTGAACCTTGGATCTCTGTTAGATACTATGCTTAAAGGCACACCATGCAAGCGTATGATTTTCTCCACATACAGTCTACCGAGCTTAGTAAGAGAATAGTCCATCCGGATCGGTATAAAGTGAGCACTCTTTGTCAACCGATCGACTACCACTCAAACTAAGTCATTCTTCCTCAAGGTCTTCAGTAAACAGGTCACGAAGTCTATCGTGATCTTGTCCTACTTCCATTCTGGAATTGGCAATGCCTGAAGTAATCCAACTAGTCTCTGGTGTTCAGCCTTGACTCGCTGACAAGTCAAACACTTAACCACAAAAGTAGCTACATCCTTCTTCATACATTTCCACCAATACTGCCGCTTCAAGTCCCGATACATCTTGGTACTATCCGGAAGTAATGTGAACCTTGATTTGTGAGCCTCAGTTAGAATGGTTTCTCGAAGATTAGGGTCATTAGCTACAACCAACTTCCTATTGAAAAGCAAAAACCCTTCTCTGTTAGTGCTCCAACCATCTAACTGCTCACCAATTTGAAGCCGGTTCCAGATTGTTCTCAACTCCCTGTCTTGCCATTGACTCCGTTGGATAGTCTGGACAAGAGATGGTGAAATCACAATGTTGCTCAGGCAAGCAACCCCTTCATTCTCGAAGTACTGCAAGTTGTACTCACCAATTGCAACTGAGTTCTTCTATTCTTCAAACACTAGTGCAGCTAGTGCACCATGAGGCTTCCTACTCAGTGCATCAGCTACAACATTAGCCTTACTAGGATCATACTGTAGGTCGAAGTCATAATCCTCTATATACTCAACCCATCTTCCCTGTCTCAAGTTCAAATCCTTCTAAGAAAAGAGATACTTCAAACTCTTATGATCGGAGAATATGTCGAACTTCACACCATACAAGTAACATCGCCAAATCTTCAAAGCAAAGATCACTGCTG